>CM030371.1:11435588-11723455 GCA_003604175.2 Clonorchis sinensis
TCAGTCCATCATCCAAAGCTCATCACCTTCAATTGCACAGCCCTTAAATGATGACTATCCGATTAACCCCAAACATCCATTCAAAATGATGAAATGCAGTTCAACAGTCCGAATTCAAGCACTTGGCGAGGTGACGCCATCGGTTGACATCACTACGGACCCTGGATAGCCACTCTCTTTTGAAATTGTTTTCAACTCCGTTTATTCTTTACCACGCTTTGATCTATGAACGCATGTTTCACATTCCTGGCAGCTGGAAGCAGCTGTTACTCTCGTGGCAAACAATTTTTCTGGAGAGTACCTACCTCAAAGTCCTCGTTTCTCAAGCCAAGCGGAATTATTCTCGCAGCAGTCCGCTTCTGTCAATCGATCCACCAAAGAAAAAGAAAACCTATCTAGTCTGAAAGCAGAGAGCTGACTAAAGTACCCTAATCTGAGCACTCGATCGTAATTGGCTGATTCGCCGAGTCAGCCAAGTGCTGATATTAGCAAATGTGAGCACGACCAAAAACCACTGAAATACTTTGTAACTGGACTTCATATGTTAATATGGTCAGATAAAGCTGAACCGAATTATTCCAGCCAAAGAACTAGAACCCCGACATTTCCAGGAATAAATCAAGGGTAAACAGGGCTCGTCAGTTTAGTCTATCTTAAACCGCAGGACTTCGGCCAATTCACGGTTCTGTGTCCGACTGAAGAAAAACAATTTATCGGATTGGTCTTCAGCCCCCTACCTGCATCACGACCCAGCCCACAACTGAACGGATACCCCTGTAACCTGAGCAAAGATCTGTAGCAAGTGCACCTTGCCCTAGACACTTTTCTTGTAGGCTTTTGCACTTCACAATCATAACAATATCGGACAATCTGTCCGCCATTGGGATGCGTTTTGATGATGATATATTACGGAAAAGTAATTCTGCTCAACTGATGAAAACGCAAGATCACTGAACTCCAGAAACACTCTATTCCAATCAACTCACTCAACTCTCCGATAACAGCAGAGTAACAGTATGACCACCTGTTTATCCAAACAAGGAAAACGTTCTTACCACAGGAGACCTGTTACTGTCATCAACAACAAGACCCTTGTTAAAAAGACCGATCTTTGGCTCCCGTAAAATACAGCTGCGGGCTTTGGTGGTCGTGTCTATGGCGCGCCCGTTGCGATCTGAACGTATGCATTTCGCGTATTGTTATTTTGCCTTCTCACCACAAAAGTAGAAAGGACGTGGTGTGAGGTTTCTCTGTTCGGATGCACGGTGCTGAGATGGGGCGATAAAGTTCACGAAAATCATGTCTCCTAGACAGGGTCCATCGCCTTCGGATTCGTTCAGCAGTAGCTGTCATTGTTAGTTCTTGATCCGTCCGAGGAGGTCCAATCGTCGCGGCTTTTGTTCTTCTAACTCAGTGAAAGTTAACCGCACTGGTTCAACACAATCCACTGAAAAGTCCGAACGCTGAGACTGTATACGAAAAATAACCAGACTTAAATCTGTCAGCTTGTGGTGGTCGGGTTGCTCTGCTGCAACGATCCTGTCAGCTGTACTGGCTGGAATTCAGTTTGATCCATGCCAGAAAGGCCCATGGGGAGTGACCCGTCGAAGAACAGCGAGTTCCCGTACTGTTAAAAATCGTACAGTGAGGCGGTCTGGAGATAAAGCAATATTATCCTATGCGATAGGAGTGTAAAGACACTGAGGCATTTCCTCCTGGTGACCAGCATGTATACATTTATGGAAATATCGATGCTGCCTCCCCCCTAGGAAGGACGAGTTAAAAAAGGTCAGTCATGAAAACCCTATATTTGCCATGTGCGTCAGAGTTTCAAGTAAAAGGCTCAAGTTTACGTACCCTTCTCTGCCTGGTCACCCAGGAAGCATCATTCGCTCTTCACTGACTCCACACAACACATCCCTCACCTAAGCCATGACTCACTGAGTTGTCAGTCACCTGAACATTGTATTGTACCTGAGCTTTGTCCCAGTAAAATAATTCAAAGTAAACCCTCATTGTACTTGAGGGATTTCAAAGTCCGTGTTGTGTGTCAGATTGTGCAGCCGTTAGGTATTACACAAACTTTGTCCTCTCTTTCGGTCGATGTACACTGTACCTCCGGAACACGCATTTATAACCCCAATTTGGTCATAAACCTAAAGCCGCTCAAGCCACGTTTTCTCACAATGTACTCTACAAGTATCTGGTTATCCTAATGAAATCGCTCGTGGCATATCAGGCGTGCGCATTGTGCATTGCTCCAGGGCTCAATTCTCCTGACTGCACTCGGTTCCAGTAGGCAGTAATCTCCGTGCCGTCAAATTGATTTATTCAGTTAAAATCAATGCATCTCGACGTGGCAAACAGTATTGGTTTATTGTGTCACCAAAAGTACCGACGGAAGGTGGCTGAAGAAAACGAATTGTATCGTGATTTATCACGGTTAGTCCGAACAGCGAGATGTACCGATATTGTGATACAAGCAGATGATATGAATGCTCAGGTCGACGGATTAATTCCTGAGAATGTGTATCTTGGCGGGCCAGTTGGAGTAGGCACCCACCTCACATCTTCAGTCACATGCTCAACATCATTTGTTTCCAGCCGGCACAAACTTTCAACTCAACCGCTCCAACCATGTGACTAGGAGGTCACCATTTGTGAACCACTTGACAATCAGCTACCACTGGGGAGCTTCGAAGTAAGATTGACTCCCACTAGATTCCGATCGCGGCATTGTGTGGACACCCGTGTCGATTCGCTCCCTTTCTGTAATACGTTGGGTGATCCAAGGGCATTTATTCGTTCACATGCAAAGCATCTTTATAGCTCAACAGTGTCTAGTTTATGTTGACTGAGAAACCTCCCGAACACAAGGGGACGATGGTTGTAATGATGATTTAGACGACAATCGAAGAAAGGTAAAATAATCCGTAATAATAAGTAACAAATATAATCGTTCAGCTGTAACACCCTTTCGGTGCTTAGCTGCGATGCCACCAGAAGACAGCACGAGGGCTGGAATACTGCCAGGTTGCCCAAGCCTAGACAGGAGAACTCGAGATGCAGAGGTCGGGTTCGAACCATGAACCTTCTGGTCAGTAAGTTCTAACCACCGAGTCATCTCGTACACTCTAATGAACACTGGATCTTTTTACGGTCAGAAATTCTAATTGAAGGCAGGAAAACTAACTCAGCAACAAACGACGACTACAATGGTGCGCGCAGATTCCTAAAATGCCGGGTAAATAAGAGCTAAATGACTGGATCCCAAAAGGCCGGCAGATGGAGAAAACATTTGCAACAGGAAACATTCGGAGTATGTTCCAGCTAATCCGATTAACTGGTCCGAGAAGAGTGGGTGTGACTGAAAGTATCTCTGAAAAAGATGGCACTCGCTTCATTCACAGGAAGGTAGTCTAGGACAATTGGCTGAACATTTTGAAGAACAGTCCAGCTGGCCCTCATCAACTCGAAGGGCTAAATGAGCCCGAGTGGAACGTGGACACCAGTCTGCCATCAGTAACAGAAATCCAGCGTGCAATCTCATTGCCTCAACGAAGCAAAGTACTTGGTCCAGACGGTTTGTATCCTGAAAGTCTCAAACAAGATGGCGAGTTCCTCGTGTCTACCCTGACGATATTACTCCAAGGTATCTGGGGTGATGAAGGAATATTGACGAAATGGAGCGCCTCGTCAGTGAGTCTCATATTCAAAATGGGTGCAAGAACGTCGTGCATCACAGCATCAGCCTTGTGGACATAACTTCCAAGGTGTTCTCTAGTGTTATCCTACATGATAATCAACCTGGATTTCGTCCTGATTAAGATTGCATCGATCATATCTTCACTTTGCAAAGAGTACTGGAGCTGTGCCCCTCCTGTAGATGGTTAACAATTATCTTTCTTGATTCCAAAACTGCTTCCGACTCCGCTGAACGTTGGAAACTGTGTCAATGTCGGATCATTTAAAATCGGAAACTACTTTAAATAACCTAAATATTTCTACTACACAGTTTGGTATGCGCTTTCGCGTGTGTTAAATGCAAATTGATTGAACACAGTTCTCCTATTCTTGGATGAACCGACCGCTATTGCAGATAAGTTCGTCTGTTTTGGACGATGCAAAAGGCACGATGAATGATGAAATCCCTTCCCGTAATAGGAAAGGCCAGGAAAAGCAGCGTTCGCCAAACCCCGACGTTTGCGGCGCTTGATCGTCAAGGGTAGAGGTCCATTATGTCCCATTGTATGGTTCACAGATGTGGTTGTTTGCGTGCGGAAGATCCCCGGAAACCCTCCGCGTTCAACCATTGGTGCCTCCGAGGCATTGCACTGGTCTGGTTGGAACATCAGATCAGTACTAGTCAGGTACGCCGGACAGTCTTCGGGAAAGTCAAATTTCACCCGATAGATCAGCTGATCACACACCACAAGTTACACCGGTTATTTCAAGCACTTCTTAAGTCAGAAGACCGTTTTGCCTGCTTAAACCCAAACTTGTATCGAATGGAGACGGCCGAGTGGCAGTCAGTCCTTTACCTGGCAGCGATACATAAAAGCCCTTCCCAGTCAATTGAGTTGTGTTGTTAACTGCCATCTCCTCGCATGGGGATCACCGGACAAGAGAAACCAATGATTGGTGACCCTGAGAGATATGGCAGCACCAAGCAGTCAATGGTGGTCTTGCGTCAAGTCTATTGCCTTCGCTGAGTAGTTCACACTTTCTGTCATACTGGGCAAACAGATCTCTTTGTCGTGAATCACCGATTGTACCATTGCCTCCACCGCATGTCTCTCAATCTCTTGTTGCCTTTCTCCTTGATGAATAAATCTATAGTGGCTGGAATCGGTGCACTTCGGTTCACGGCGTTTCAGCTGAAGAACTAAACGTGTTGATGTATAAATACAACTTTCCCCATTGATCAACACTCTGCCCCGGAAAATGGCAGTTTAGCTTCGTCAGGTTTGGTTCAATGAATAGGCTCTATCTGCTTCTGTGTAGTACTCGTTTTGCGTCACACTTGCAATCTGTCGTTCGGAAGCTATATATCGTTCTTCCCTCAAAGGGAATAGCTTGTTTGGACGCAATAAACTATTCATAGTGTTGTTGAAAACTCTTCGACAGCCCATGACCGATTTTGCCCTCCTTGAGGTCCTCAGGTAGGTGCAGTCCCCGAGTTTCCGTCAAAATTGTTAGACTAAAAAACATCATAACTGAAAGATTCAGCTGGGTTCCAGGTGAGTCGCCTGTCAAAACCAAATTGATATGCAAATTAGTGTGTTTCGCTAGGACAGCTTGTTCTTACAACTAAATTTGTGACCGTGTTTCGACCAGCCTTTTTTTAAATGGCTCCCACTACTTATTTAATTTGTGGCTCTTATTCCTATGATGAGCATCCTATTCAGATACACTCCGAAACCGAGCACCACGTTAATTTCTGTGCTGAAGCATGCACCCGGAGGATGTACAGCGTGCCAAAACAGCCATTCGGAATGACCGGTTCTCTAATTCCTTCAAGTTGTTTTTCTGTTGTGTTAGTTCGAGCCCATGTTAAATTCAGTTCAGATGTTTCCAGGTGGAATTTTCAGTTAAGGTCCTCAGTGGTCCACCTCATTAACTTTACTTTGTAGTGCACGTATCCTATTCTAGATGCAGTTTCAAGATAACTGCCACCATCACAGAATGAACTCCTGTGGCAAAAGAACTCATATCAAATACACCGGGACTCAACCAACTACTCAGGCTTGCAGATTAAACGAATAGACTGGTAATATGTTTCAAGGAAACAATTATTTCTCGGTCGAGATGAAATTTTCCCCAGCTGATTGGACATGATAATACATCTCAACGGCAAACAGACATCAAATCATACACCCATTTGAAGCGTCCAGCTCAATGGATAGACAGTTCTTGATGGCGGATGCTTTAAAGTCGTTAAAGTGTAAAACAAGATGTGCGCATCACTAAGTCAACTTAGTCAATGAAACAATGTGAGAACTCTGTTCGCACTTTCGTGTTTCCCGACAGGTAGTCGCGTTAGTCGAGCGGAATGACTGGATTTGACTGAAGCACGCAACAAGTGGAATTCTCATTGCCACATGCTTCTTCAGTGAAGAATTATTTCCAAAGCACGCATATGTGGTTTCAAAAGCAAGCTGTTTTTTCACTTATCTGGCACAAGCATCCAGGTTAGCACTGCTACAGTGTTGTGTACCTCCTCGACAAGCAGACTAAATTGTCTGTTAATGTGTCTGTTAACTTGTCTGTTAAAATTTCGGCGCGTGACTTATGTTTTGATCAAACTGATCGCACAACTGAGATCACTTCCGACTCACATGATCATTTTATTCAGGTGCCTTGATTACGGCATCCAATGCCAATCCGAGTCAGGAGTCGAATCGTCTTACAATGGACAAGGTGTTGTTGAAGCCTTCCTCTTTCTACTTTCGTCGAGTTTCTCAGTCCCTATGCGATTTAAGTCACTGAGATTTCTAACATTTGAGATAAAAAGCAGATTTCGATTAAATTTATGATCTTTTTTCAAAAGAATGTTCAAACTGAATTTTCAGGTTTGCTCTCTCTCTCCACATATATATATATATATATATATATGAGTTTCCATTCTGGTATGGGCCAGTGTCCTTGTAAACGGGTATTGAACTTGAGCGATCCTGACTCATATAGACAGTCAAATACCAGTGGAATCTTAATTCTATTGAAACATTGAACTACAATTTTTCTTGGTATAGGTAATTGTATATACCTATATATACACTTTCCCCAGTTAATCTGAATTCGAACAGAACGTTTTACTAATAAAAATTCTTGGCTAACTCCTGGTTCTTAACCACTTCAGATATATACATTACAAAGTACTTGCACCCCGTGAAGTGGCCTCGTCATTTCGCATTATTTCCTTATTAACTCAGCTTTGATTCTGATGGCTGATTGCTCATACGCTAGCTAGTAAAAGAAACTCCCCCTGCAGTTCGTTTTCCGTCTTCTTAACCCGAACATTAAGGTACTTGATTGGTAGATTTAAGTGCGAAAATTTGGAAAAATCAAATGAACTGCGTCTCTAAAAGAAGGCTGCAATGTTTTTTCCTGTCATGTCCGTCCTCAGGATTGTGAATCTGCTGGCTTCGAGATTTGCCTTCCTAACGCTGTCACTTTGCCGACAACCTAATCACCGGCAGATCTGAACTCGTAAACAAAAGCCATGTGCGACACAGTTAGTTGGAAAACTTCAAACGAGGAAGATCAGCTGGATACAGTTGACTCTCTGGTGAAAACAAATTAGTGTGTAGCTGGGTGTGTTTCGCGAAAAGCATTTCGTGCTATTCTGTTGCCTATTTTGCATGGATGACGCAGGTGACACACTGACCGAAACTGTGGAGGTGATACCCTTCTATCTACTTCAGTCAGAATACATTGATAGATGGTCATACACCATCGGGTCCGATTCGTATCAATGACAGGATAAGACGGTGCAAACTCCGCAAGATTCAGTCACTGTTACACTGGAATGCTGTGTGGTAGGGAGTGGCAAAATGGTGTAAGCTAGGGGGTCAAACTGTCGGACCGCAACTGCTTCATCTGTGAATCGGCAAACCAGGGAAGGACACAGCGAACTAAGTTTCAAAGTGCGACTTCTATAAACAGCTGAAACGTTCCTGACCAACGACTGGTGTGTTCCCCGTCAAAAGCCTCTGCAAAATTTCGGCGTCCCATTGCCATCCGTGGGTACGTTTCACGAGCAATCAGTCTCCGTTGATATATCACATCACCTGTTTCTCCAGAAGTGCAGCCAATACCTATTGGCTGCCGTGATATCAAAGAAGAGTTACTTTGCGCTCAAATGAAACTGCAACTGCACGAAGAAAGTGTTTTTGAATGTGATCTTGACATGAAACTCTTCGACAGACTACAATTGGCTTCTCTCTTTTTGAGGCTCACACGTGAGCACATTCCCCGAGTTTCCGCCAAACTTACGTTCCACTTGGACGAAATGCACTAATTTTCAAATGAAATTGGTGTCAACAAAACGCTCGAGTGAATCTCTTGTTTTCGATATTCTTCAATTGAAGGAAGGATGATTCGTGGTTCATTTGGTATGCTACTCGTAGTTTGAAAGCATTTTTTTATTTCACATAACGCACTGCGTTCTTTTCCTCAGGAACATGGTAAATACCATTAACTCGAGTGAGAAAACAAGTCAGTTACACAGAACTTAACTTGGTTGGAAATCAGCAGAACTCAAGTCCTAGACATAAAAGATTTTAGGAAAGAGGCTTGTCAGAAGTGAAGCGAATATTAGGTCGAGCAGGGGTTTGGATATGATTACAGCGCTCACCACTAAATTTTTATCGTTTTCAATTTTCCTACGGAGTTGTCACGGATCCATTAAAAGTGTTTAAAACACTGGTTTGCAGTATTGTCCCCAATGACTGATCTACGGTTGAGGGAAGGGATACATTTGGAACAGTTTGTGACAAAACAGCTCTCCCCAAAATTACCTTTTGTGGGGAGCTTACATTCATTCGTAAGTAGGCCGGAAGGGACAAATAGGATCAATGGAATACGTCTACAGACGATAATATCATTATTCATTTGTGTCAAGAAAGTAGCTGAACGACCGTGAACACAAAACTATACCAACTGCAGCAAGTATAAAGCTCAGTTCCTGAGGAAATCTGTCTCGGACAAACAGCACTTTTTTCATTACCCAGGAATCATCACTACCGAGAAGTACTTGTTATTCCCATCTACGAGTGGCCCAAAAGAAATTCATCAGCGCAGCCTGAAGATTCCTCCAAGGCTGTCATTTGGGATTGGTTTCCTTTGATCTTCGTTCGTTGAACAAACCTTCTGACAGACGTTAACGGCTGTTGATAGTATAGCCAACTCGCAGATGGAATGCACTCAACTTACACCAAGTGTACGATCGTTGGTAGTGTGAGCAGGTTTGATAATTTTCTTAAGGTTCGCACAGCTGATGAGTCCCAGTGAGGATGAAACAGCTGTAAAATACAGAGTGCTCATCAGCATGGATTGGCTTCGCCCATAGGTCAAAGTCTCAAGTGAAAATTCCAAAATCCCTTCACACTACCAACAATCGATAAGTAGCTCAGAAGAAGCATTCGCCGGATGAGTCAAGCTTCCATCTGAGGTATCGCTACTCGAGGAGCCAGCCTTCACATGACCACGTGATGAGTGTTCCGTAATTGAAGGATGAGTGGCGCTGTATCCTGTCTACGTGCGAGCTAATCACACTGCTGGTCAGCCGCTCGTGGCCGAACAGTTACGTGACCTCTTACTAGCAAGGGGTTGCGGGTTGGAAACTACCGTGAGTTTATGAGATGCGCATTAAGAATGGAGCAGCTGTACTCTGCCTCTCGGCTTTTCGGCATAGCTTGGCCTCACTTACAGAACGAAATCCCAATATGAATTGCATCATTGTCGGACTCAAATGTTTTCAATATAATTTGTAGTAATTCCAATATATTTCATTTGGTGAGATGCCCCTCTGAAAACAGGTCTCTCCTTTGGTCAAAAGACAGTAGATTTCCCAGAAATGGGATTCCGGAGTGTGATTAGAATAAAAATAGGAATGCGCCCCGGTTAAGTAGCGCTGACGTGCGGTCCATAACGGACATGTAAGTTCGGGAGCTTGTGGCAAAATGATGACGTGCAAACAAAAACGCTGGTTGATATTTCTGACGAGTATTTCACTGGCTTGTGAATTTTTCGCTCGCTTTTTATCAAATCCATAAAATCTTTATCATTCGTTTCATGCAAATCAGTCCGAAAAACCTAGCTAAGGCGGACTAAGATGCTGCCAACATCTTTCGGGAAGTTGTCGCTTGAAGTCTGACCTCAGATTCGAGAAGGGTTACTTTGTCGATGAATACAGTGACCTTGATGGCATTTCTGCATGGTCAGTCAGCACTTGGACGACTTATCAGCTGGCAATCAACTGTTTGCTTGTTAACAGTCGTAAAAAGTATGGATAACCGCTAGCAGGATGTCTGCGTCAGACCGATGGGCATTTTTATCTTTAGCAGTTTTCAAAAGTGATTAAAATTGATCTGCTGAAAAAACGACACCTAAAATTAGTCCGGAAATCTTGCTAATTTTTCCGAGTTATTTCTGATCACAGTTGACTTGAAAAACGATAGTGCTTAACCCAAACGCGTCTACAAGATAAAGGAATCAAGCTTCTTATAAATTAAAAAACTCCAAACACAGCACAAAAACCACAACACAACTTTAGCCTAAAATTATGGCTTCCTTATCAAGCTACAATGCCTGTTTGGTACAGTCAAAAACCATCCACTGTCGGTTTTTCCAAGAGCAGTTGCTTCAACCTGTGAATGTACCGACATGAGCAGGCTCGGGCCTGTGCGATAACAGCGCACTCGTGCTGTATCGGTCCCAGGTCACCAACGGACAAATTGGGAAATTCTTACTTACACTGCTGACAAGTAAACTAGACCACTGCTACGAGTGTACCGCTTAGTTCTTCATTACAACCAAAGTGGCTGGTCTTGGGTGGCCACTCGCATGTATGGCTTTATGGCGCTGAGCCGGAGAATTTAGATGTTATACTTAAACGCAAGGGGACTGACCGAGGATACCAGCACATTGGCTTTGGCGTTTCCTCGGTGCTCACTGCAGTGCCATTCTGTCTAGGTCACATGATGAGTCCCAACAGACGTCCACAAATTCGCCCATCGACTTGATTTCTTCGGATTTTCGTCGGATTCGCAGGCTCGAAGACAATGGTACATCTAACTGCACCCAAATCGCTTGCTTTTCTTATTGGGTGCCAGCTAACAGACAAAATTCACTTTAATCTGTGAGATTCGATGCGAGTCCATAAGGTGAGTCCACAAGGTATCAGGTTTCATGGGGCTAAATGAGCGAATTCCAACTCGGTAAACTATATCGAAATTTTGCCTATGGAACGTCTGCCCAAAACTATACCAATCCAAACCTTTCAAAAATTTCATCAGCCCCTCGATTAGCGTGTAAATGCGCAACAATCAAACTGTCTACTGTACGTCACCTGTGCAAATGGCAAATCCAGACATCTGAACTGTTCAGCTGGTACTTTGGGCCATCACTAAGCATTGTTTTCTTCAAGCCCCCTCTGCGTCAGCTGGGGGAGCCTTCTCACGTGTTTCAAATGTGGAACACCTCGAAGCACTCGTCCCAATTATGAATTGGGAGAACTTTTACAATATACCTACTCGCATCACGGTTACTGCTCTCAATGATTTCCCTCTGGGTGGAAGTGATAGCCCAAAAACTGGCCAAGCAACTTCCGCCGCAGTGCATTTGGCGCTTACTCCATAATCCCTCTAGGTATAAGTGATTTTTTCTGTCGATGGAAACGAGGCTGAGGGTATTACCCCTCAGTCGACTCAAAAGCACTGACGTTTTCTTTGTATCTGCAACCTAACTTGTCAGTGCATGAAGCATCGCGCATGTCAGGTACGGCCCAACTGCAGTTATTGCTTGGATCAATGAAATCATCGAAAAAACATTGGGCACTTCCCAACATGCATCTGTGAGTTTTTCCGTGTACCGAATCGATACCACTGGGAAACTCAGCAGACAGAACTTGCTTGAGTGAAGTGTAAATTGGGGTGTCCTGAGTTACATAGAGGGAGGAAAATATATTTTTAAAAAGTGCAACCTTATATCACCTTCGATACTACTCGATAGAGGTCAGAGAGTTCGCATTTAGATACGACACGGGGTATGTTGTTAGGGCTTTCGACTCGCTAACGGACGGACAAAGGGTCACTCAGGATGAAAATGTAGGGGCACTGGTTGGTCCTCTGTTGCCTAGGCTTGAATATTCTGCCAGAAATCCTGTCGTTACAAATAATTGATGAAGGAGTTCAAATGGTACATTGACTGACCGCGTAGAAGCCCCACTGACGTACCCAATTGTACTATGGACTTGATATCTCACCCATCCTATCCTCCAGCTTGTGCGGCCACTCAAGATGGATTGATAATGTTATTTCTTGGTCCTTCTCAAGCACTTATTCTAGATGCATTTTTTCGAAACAGATAGTTCACTGATATGCTGTGGGTTGTTAATGATTACAGAAACTTACTATTGCACAAGTCCCAAATGCCTCATAAATTTTCTCTTATACAACAACATCTAGGTATCAGCTTTTCAAAGGTCGTTTCGACTACCTTTTCACTCTCGTTCATGAGGTTTCCATGATCTGTTCTTGTATGTGCACGGCTTTAGATGGTTTAATGGAAACGGAACTCGATTTTGCTTAGCGGAGGAACATCTCCGCATGATTTTCGAATGTCCCGTTTAGGCATGTGCACATTTCCGGCTTGAAAGCAAACAGCATTATTTGGACTCAGTTCTATTAGCTAAGGAATTATTTGACGCTACAATAGGTGCCTGTGTGATAAACCCACTGGGAATTGCATCCAGACACTGATGACAGTACCTCGAAGCCACGTTATCTGAAAACAAAGTACCAGTATTTTGGGGCAAAAATACCTTCTCAACCAACCAACTTAGCCTTACATTTGACGACGGAAGACGTATAACGACGTGGCTTCAGGTAGCTCCTAAACCCAACTGTGAAAACCTCGCTAGTCAGACGTTAGCTGATCTGAGTTAACAGGGTTCAAAATGCGTCCATGTAGTCCGAAATCCAGAGCAAACTATCTGTCGACTTTCCCAGTTTTCAGATTGACATCGTTGCCAATGATGTGATCCTGTACGATGTTGCAATGCAAGGCTCTAGGCGTTACCCATCTGGGCATTTTTTCCTGGTCTCATTGAGTTCTTAATGTGTGTCGTGCGGAGCCTTACATGGTGAGTGTTCTTCCGCAGGAATGTGTTGCTTGTGTCATCTACCTCCCGATGTTGTCAGTATTTCACCAAAAACTCGAGCACGTGCCTTTCCGTCACTGGTCGCATTTCATTACTGCATTCAAGCAACGCAGTCCTATTATCATCGTAAACACACTACCCTAAGGGAGGTCTGCCTTTACTTCAGCTGAGCGGTCGAATTATCAAGGATGTATCAAAAAATGCTACTAACTGTTACTGTTTTTTCCCGGAACGTAGATTTTCACTTTTGCGTCACGCTTGCTGTACACTGACTGATCAGTCATGTGTTGACTAGGAAGTCAGTCGTCATGATACCGAATAACCACAACAGTTAGGCTACGTCCTAGCTTACGGAAACCGTGATATAACCTTGTGAAAAACAACCAAGTCCACGTGACCATCAGGCGCATAGAACCGCTCCCGCTCAGCCCAACATGAGACAAAGCCGATCACGCGAAAAGAGCATGCAATAGCCGATGGGCGAAAACAACCTTGTGAGAAACGACCTTCATTCCTATTGGTCAAATTGTGCGCGTGCAAACCGCGCATCCGAACTGGCTTTGCTATCACAACGAGTGTTATTTAAGACCGGGAACGCAACTGCGCATTGTACTTACCAAAATGGCGCTAGCTAGCAACAGTCCGGCGGACAGCAAAACGCTTCTGGCGAGATACTACAGCCTGCCACAACCTGAAGACAAAATTCAGTTGATGTATATTTGGATCGATGGAACAGGCGAGAATTTGCGCTGTAAAACGATGACTGTGGATCGGGAGCCAATGACTCCTGAAGGTGAGTGATCCCTGTACTGTATGGTAATATGTAAGCCAGGGTTGGGTTCGAACCGCGGATTGTCCGGTCAGTAAGTTCGCGTCTTAACCACAGCCATCTCGAACTCGAGTATAACTAGGGAAGAAAACATAGTCCTGCGTTAATTGTTTGTAGCCCAATCGATAATCAGCTGGTAATAAAATTCCTCCTTCGCGAAGTTCAATCATTCACACACCGAGTTGGTTTTAACAGGAGACTTAGCTGAATCCCAGTTGAATCTCGTTTGTGAATCAGCTACGACGTACCGCTAAATTACTACGAACTGGTAATGGAAATTTTAAAGCAAATCGCTCAGCTCAGCAAAGAGAACAACCTTGGTTCTTAAAGTACAACAACTGTCAATCTCCGCACCGTATTTCCAACATTTGCACCACATTTATTATTAGGTAGATAAATAAGATTAACTTTAAAGACCATGGATGTACCCAAGTGTACCGCACGACTTCTGTTCATTCGAAGGCGATCATGGCTCTTCGCTTCTGGAGAACTTTCAACAGTCTCCAAAATGAATTTATTGGAATTGCACTGTATTTTGTTTGTATTCATTCCTTAGCCTGTGTGGTACGAAAGACACATACGGAGTGTGGTGTTTGGCCGAAAACTAAATTCGTCTGCCCCGAGTCAAATAGTTTCCAAGTGGCTAGAAGTGTTTCCCAACTCTTGAAGATCCTCCCAGGGTTCTGTCTTTCACTGCAAGCGCAAGTTCATGTAGGGCCAGTGTTCGCCTCAAATGAAAAATTCGTGATTATGGAAACCAACAGCCACCAATCCCTGACGAGGATGATATCACCAGGATCCATTTGGTCTCTGCTATATGTGATTGCAGTGTGCCACAGCTAACCTGACAAATGTTAATTGAAGAAGTTCTACGACAATACGGATAAATATTCGTTAAAAACTTGAATACATCCCTCTTAGTTTCTAGTAAAATCCCCAAATCCCTTTACGCTACGAATAGCTCGAAGAAAGAATAAAATTCGTCCGATGAGTGTAACTCATATCTGAGATCTCTCTATTCGAGGAGCCGGTGTGACTTCACGTGTGACCATGTGACGTCTATCCCGTGCCGTATCCTGTCTAAGTGAGAGCTAATCAGCCGCTTGTGGCCGAACGGTTGTTTTAGCTACTTCTTCGCTTTCCAGCATGGACTAACTTCACTTACAGGGCAGAATCTCCAGTACTAGTACAAACTGCTTTGGACCACTGACCGGCATCGGTTCGCAATGCCGCTTCTCACTGTAACTTCAAATGAGTTGGTATTATACAGCAGAGCATAGAATCCGAATCCAACGGTATTCCAATACAACTCGAAGATAATGTGAACAGCACACTGTAATTAGGGTAGCTCCTTTATATATTTACATTTTTACTATCCCCAAAGGCCTAGAGCCTATCTATCCAACAGCGCATGACAGTTGGAGTGCTTTGCATGATAATACTACAATCATTGCTAAACTGCGTTACAGTTCACCTGACCACAGTTCATTCATATTACTATAGTGTGGGAAACCATGCGTGGGTCAGCTGTCTTCTCCCAGCTTTAGGTCCATTTTTACAAACGGAAACTTCAATATTCTGGTTAGAGATCACTCAAGCTACGCATTCACTCTAATTATGATCATTTTTTTGTTTCATACGCCCGAGATGGCTCAGTGGTTAGAAAGCAAATTTGATAACCGGAAGGTCCATGGTCCGAACCTGCATCTCGACTTCTCCTGTCTAGGCTTGGGCAACCTGGCAGTATCCCAGCCCTCGCGCTTCCTTCGGGTGGCATGGTAGCTAGGCACCGAAAGGGTGTTACAGCTGAACGATTTATACGTGCAACGTTTCTGGCGTATCTTGGTGCTTGCGAAGAGGGTGCGAAAGGCTAATTACACAAATTCAATTACCTCATAAATAACTGCTTCTATGTGCAGTCGTGTCTAGGAGAACTATGTGACTCTGATTTAGTCCCTTAGTCTATCAGAGTGTCATACGAGTTAGTAAGAGTACGACCAAATTTGTTTGAAAGCGATCAGCTGGTGCCATCCTAACAATTCACTCTCTCTGTCTCCCACGGATAGTATCTTCATGGCTTGGAACAATCCTTTTGGTTATCCCATGCTTCTTTAAGATAATAGATGAAGGTAATTTTGGAAGTTCATCGCCGATGCCCTGATCTCAAAATCCAAGATTTCAATCTCAGTCATTATGAAAGCGTCTCACTGACACGATCTTGTGCGTTACAGAAGCCCCACATAAATAGTATCATTAGACCACACCTGGTCAACATTAACATTTAAGGAGTACAGTAACTAGTTGGAATTCCAGTGTTCCATATCTCGAGTTCCAATCCGTAATTTCCAGGGGACTGTTTCTTTCCAGCTTCGTACCAAAGACCAAACATTATTGCTATATATGTGAAGGTTGCATTTTTTGGTCAGTAATGTTGATACCTGTAGCCAGTTCATAGCGGATGCCTCTCAAAAGATCAATATCGCTTCTTTTTGGAAGTTCAGAGGGTAGTATTCAAGTGGGTGATGGGAACGCTAGCGCCAACTTGGACTGTCGGTGCGTAATAGTACTTATCGGAGTAGTAGGAGGCTGCTATGTTCCAGTCAGGTTTCACGCCATACTGACAGTCTATTCCTGTGATTGAAACGGTCGTTCCAGGAACATGAAAACGTAAATAAACAAAACCATAGTTTGTTTGAAGTCAAGGTTCCTGTGACTTTGTGCACCTTAGCAGTATAGTCCAACCTCGTAAACAACGATCGAAAAGTGCAATAACTAAAA
Source organism: Clonorchis sinensis (assembly GCA_003604175.2). Lineage (NCBI taxonomy): Eukaryota > Metazoa > Platyhelminthes > Trematoda > Opisthorchiida > Opisthorchiidae > Clonorchis > Clonorchis sinensis. The sequence continues at coordinate 11,452,079 of CM030371.1, forward strand.
CGAGCGGAGACGTATTTGACATAAAAATAGCCTTGTCTCACGATTTATTGGTTGGAATTCACCCGCGTATGCACATAGAAGGGTGCGCTGAAGGTGCATTGATTCGGCTACGGTATTTCATGTTTTCTTATTCATGCCGAACTATTTGGTGTAAAGAATAATCATACGGATTTTGTATACTGGACAACAACAAAATCAATTTGTTACGGTACACTAATAGGGGAAAGGATGGTATGGGTGAGAACCTAAACAAAACTATTTACTGCTTTGGGCTGGCACAGTAGTCTTAGTGGATACTGGAGGCAGTGATTGTTTCTGGTTGTTCATTACAACCTTTTTTGTCAAATCCGGAGATAGTCATAAAGATGGCAATGACTGTAAGAAAGTGATTTGGTTTTGAGACGGTAGTTAAGTACGCAAAAGGTTAAATGGCATCATTTTGTTAAAACTTGAACATACTCTCGGCAAATTCGCACGTATCGATTATTTCACGTGGTAATCAGAGAGAGAGAGACAATATGAGCGAAATTTCCTTGGTGCCCTGGAAATGCTTCCTGGTAGAATTCCCGACGCCCGATTCTGTGCGTCGAGAATGCATTGCTCAACAGGATGAGGAATAGATGTATTTCCAGAATTGCTCGTTTCACTAGTCTACTGTGTGACATTTCTTGTCTTTCACTCATCATACCAGATTGTCGTTGGTGGAACTTTGATGGAAGCAGTACAGGACAAGCCGAAGGTTCAAACTCCGATGTCTATCTGAAGCCATGTGCCCTATTTCGGGATCCGTTCAGGGGCGGAAATAACAAACTGGTTCTGTGCGAAACCTTCACCTACGACATGCAGCCACACGGTACGCTTTTTAAGCTATTATCCTTCGTCGTGTTCATACAATATTGTTTAAGTTCAATGTGAACCATTGTCATTCATCCAGTGGACAGTTTGTCTCTGCAAAGCAATTTGGTTTGTTTATAGAGATGGGACATAAACACTGGGGACAGACCATTCTAAATCGCGCAAATCTACGTTTGCTTAGTGCATCTTAATTATGCTGGTGGAAATTGCCAGCGATTCCACCACTGCGATTGAAAATATTCTTGTGACGTACGCCTGACGAAACACCAAGCTCTCTTAAGCAAGACTTTTTCGGAGGGGAGCTTCATTCGGCAGATTGAATCGAATTCCCGTTACTGATTCTCAGCAAGGCTGTGTACTGACTCCAAAAATTGGTGACGTGATATGGAGGTTCTTGTTTTCACAGAAACCGACGTTTATCAGGTTGTTTTGTGTCACTGATGTTTCAAACCCACTCACTCTCTATTGCAGCCTACACAAACTTGCTGCGTCCCGCTAATGGGTGTATTACTATTTCGTAAGCAAACCATACATCTGTCATGCATTTTGGTCGATTGCTAGCATCGAATACAATGAAAATTGTTCTGCCACATGGCTATTTGTGCGAACTTCTCGTCTGTAATGCATGTTGTGACACAGTGAACCCACTTCTTCATAAAAATTCGTTGTATCGAGCCTCGTGCGTACAATTCTTGGCCAAAACAGACGCACCACATTTGAACAAGTCCACAAATCATGAATATGCGTTCCGAGCCAAAATCAGATGTAGGAAATACTTTTGTTTTTGAGGTATTTAATCCAAGATGTTAGCATAAACGTATCCGCTCCAGCAAGGACAACGATGTCACCCATAACTTCAGATTTAATGATGGATACGTCCTTTCAATCACCCATTCTGTGGTGCGCTGTGACAGCTTGACGCACTATCCTGTCGGCCGTAAAGGTAAACAGTATTGAGGACCGTAAATGGCCCTATCAAACTTCAAATGATAGGTTACAAGATGATGATTCGGTTACGGACCCGTGCCTTACCAGCTACGGTGTACAACATAATCAGCCTGATTAGGTTCGTCGGACCGGTCGACACCGTTCCCGATCAATGGAATTGAACGTTGCTAGAAGAAATCCAAAGTGTATGGAGGTTAGTTTCCATAATACTTAATGAATATTTGTTCAGAGTGACAGTTTTGTCATCTGTTACATGCTGGCATATCGCAGTAGCATCATTTGTATTCCTAGCGGCCTAATAACCTATTCTTCAATATTTCAGCCACCAACCACCGACATTTATGCAATATCGTCATGGAGAAAGCCAAAGAATTTGAACCGTGGTTTGGCATTGAGCAAGAATATGCTATGATGGATACGGACAGCTACCCACTACAATGGCCGAAGAACGGTTTTCCTCAGCCACAAGGTAAGAAAAACGTGATAAGTTCACCAAACTTTCAACTAAAACCGGTCTCTGTGTGTTTGGTGGTATTCGGAAAGAATTTGTCTGGAGAAAATTAACTTATTTTTTGTATGCATTAAACATCCAAGTGCAGGACTGGCGGCGATTATCAGGCGATCGCTAATGATGCGTCGTGTTTTCCTTCAGATCAATTTGTCTTTTACCTAGGAATACTGAGTGTTTTTTTTACGTTGCTTGGCTCTAATTTCTCACAGGTAGGACTGCTTCGACCAACAGTCGAAGGGTAAAATATATTTTCACACGGTTTCTCATACTGGCTCATCCGTGCACAGTACGAGTCCCAGGGCTGAGAAGTGCCAGCGGGGACGAAACGGTTGTCCACTGTTTCCCTGTTTACTTTCATCAAAAACTATCACCTCTATGTGTGTGTAGCACGGTTCATCTTCTATTTTCAACATAGAAACTGACCGCTGTTAAGCACCTGGGGTGCGAAATTGACATTTACAAAACGTAGAACTTACGAGTTGGGGAAATATACTCATTTGAAAATTGAGTTGGTGTCGACGAGAGACCCAGCTGAATGTCAGTTGAATATATGCTATTGTGCAAGACAAAGTCCGTCTCATAGTTCATTTGGTAGGATATTCAAGATATTGCAATATATTTGCTTGACGGAACACACTACTCATAAGGTTGCTGAAAACCCTTTGACTGCCCACGACCAGTTTCGTCCTTCCCCGAATTGAAGAATAACACAAACTTGTACTCCAGCTGGGATTCAGTTGTGCCCCATACTAAGACCAACTTAACTTGCACAGCTAGTTGTTGATCTGTTCGCCCAGCTTGGTGGTCTATTTGCAGACGTTTCGTCACCAATCATCGTGGATATTATCAGTGCACGGTGATGATGTCCCCACGATTCGTAATTGCGCACAATTAACCACGCACCGACGATAATCTCTCGATTGATGATAAAGTGTCTGGACGCAAATGCAAAACTCGGCAGTCAGGTCGACAGCCGCCAACCTGATCTACGACCAATTAGCGCTCCCGAGAACCAATATTTCGACATGTTGCAAAGAGTGTATTTCAACAATTGTGTTCAGCACGATAAGCAACAATGGCTGATGCCGTGCTAGTTGCAGGAAACCAGAGGTAGTCAGGCTTCTGGTCTTGTGACAGCTCCAACCACCTTGGGTTTCGCTCAGGCAGATCGGGCAGCACGTGACCGACCGAGTGAATAGGAACAATAGTCAATTCAAAGTCGAAAATCACGTGGCAAGCTGTACGCGCTCGCGTCACAACTTTGTTGTAGTAAAACGCATGAAACAAACATTCAACAAAAGAGCTAGGATCTATTTATGTTCAAGGTCATGAGTCTCGATAAGTCATCTTTGTTAGGCTGTGATTACCAGCAAGATGAACAGAGGATTGTGATGAAATGTTTTAGCACCTATCGATTGTTGCTGTGTTTGACGGGTTTGGCAAATATTTTGGAAGACACTCGCTTGGTGGCCAAAATACAACCAGAAGAGCTTGAAGGTGGGAGTAATTTTTGGTAACAATCGGTAGATTTATTGCTGGGCAACGTTTCGCTTTTGACACAAAAGCTTCGTCAGGCCAAGTGACTAGGTTACGAGGTTGGTCGAGATTTAAGGCGGAAGGAAAACCAATTAGCCAAGTCAAGCTAAATCTCTGTTGGGTATCGGTCGAGGGGATTTTGTGTTAGGGTGGGCGACCACGTGTTAGGCCGATGGGGAACCTACATGGATTTGGGTCCAGCCTAGGGTCTAGTTCTTCCGATTCGGTTCACGTGAAGATCCCTCTTGAACTAGTGCTACGATAATTGTGTGGACTTTGGTCGGGTTGGGATTTCCACCCCCTGATTTGCTAATGATTCTACGTACATTGACACCCGCACACAGTAGTTTGTTTTGAATGGGCTTAAAAGCCTGAAGTAAGGCGAATGATTGATGGTAATCCCCGTTTGCATGTTGTATTACTGTCAATGATGATTAGGCTGACGATTCGTTTTCCCATCGCAGGGCCCTACTATTGCTCCGTTGGAGCTGGCAAGGCACTGGGGCGAGACGTACTTGAGGCACACTATCGCGCTTGTCTCTATGCGGGAGTGGAAATTTGTGGTACTAATGGGGAAGTCATGCCATCGCAGGTAAAACCTATTGTGATATGATTCGGGTGTGCTTGTGTCGTTAATTAGTTGATTATGCTACTTTTGTGGCATTTGGGCATTGCCTGTTTTTCGAAATTACTCGTTTGTTTTGTTTACTCCATTGGTGCCCCCGTTCGTCCGACCTATGCTTTTGTTTACTTCATGTTGTGGTACCCTGGCAACTAGTTTTCACCACGTTGGAAAGAGGATAAAAAAACGCACACTGTTGGCAATCTCGTGGGCAAGGGCACAGTAGCAACTGTGCCAAAGCTCTTCAAGTGCTTGTGCGCCTATGGAAATCAGCTAACGAAAACAATGACCTGGTAGATACTAAGTAGCTCGGGAATAGTTCTCACAGTCCAATTGCGATCTGACTTCTCACTAAAAACAGGTTCTGGTTTTGACGAATGTCTGACTACCAGCTCATTGCCAAAGAATACGGATATCGAACATTCACAAAAATGTGTCCCGTAGCAACTCGCCCTTTGTCAGGAGGAAGTTTCGCTCCTTGGAACGTTTATAAATTGTATGAAACTGGTTCAACTCTGATCACGTTCTTCACATGATTACTGATCGCGTCACTTCTTTCTGTGGCCACCAGTGGACGTGTATTCGGTGTGTCATTCTTTGATTCAGTCATGACCCTTGAGTGTATAAATCACTTTGTGTAAAGTCAATATAATGGACACATTGGCGCAAGTAACTGACAAAAATTGACCGCGTCAACGAAATCTGCACTACGTTCATTCAGAAGGCTATAATCACAACGTTAGTATGCCAAAGTTTGTTCGGTACGACGCTCAGAAGGCTATAATCAAAACCTTAGTATGCCAAAGTTTGTTCGGTACGACGGCTTCACTGAGGACAGGAGAGCATCTGGACTCTAAAGAGTAGATTGCATAATTTCGTTGCGAATTATGTTGACTCGCTCTGATTTGCCAATCTAACATAACAGACTGACAATGAGGATGCTGAAAGGATTTGTCTGCACGAATGAACATTCGCGTTCCATCTGTGAATGCAGTTCAGTTATTGACAAATAATTGCCATTGCTATTCGAATAAAAAAACACCATACTTCCTCATCAATCCTCGAAATCCTGTATGAAGGATAATCCGCACGTGGTGCTTATCGTATATGTTACAAACCAGTTCACCGTTAGCACCACCCAGTCAAGGAAAGTTTCCCTATATACGTAATGCACTACTCATAAGGTCGCCTGGAAACATCACAAACGAGAGATTAAGCTGGGTTCCAGGTGAATCTCTTGCAAAACCAAAGTTGTTTGCAAATGAGGGTATTTCGCTAAAGTTTCCCCTAGTTCTTCTGCTTCTTGTTATTATTGTTGTTGCTAAGACGCGTGACACGCGGTGCACATTAAATCCTCATTGCTTAACAATGACCTCGCCTTGTATTCAGTGGGAATTTCAAATCGGCCCATGTGTGGGTGTTGCAGCCGGTGACCACCTATGGATGGCACGTTTTCTCTTGCACCGAGTAGCCGAGGATTTTGGCGTCGTGATCAGTTTTGATCCTAAGCCCATGCCCGGTGACTGGAATGGGTCTGGTGCGCACACAAACTATTCCACAGCTGCAATGCGTTCTAAAGAGACGGGCATGAAGTGAGTCTGAGCAACTTGTCCCCAGTTTTTTTGCCCGAAAGTTCTTCCAGAGAGCAGCATTGGTTTAGGACGGCAAATAACAAAGTTTAGAAATTTTCAAATTCACTTCTTGGCTCATTTTGATACGTCTATTTCGTTGGTCCACTGCTTAAAGCCCTGATGGGGGGGGGCAACTCGTTTCCTAAGTTGCATATTTGCAGAAATGATGAGAGGCCGCCTCCAGGATTCGTGAGCAGTTTAAATGTTGAAAGAATAAACAACGGAGCATCCGTAATGTAATTTCCAGGCTGGTAGCTGACTAAATCCCTCAATGGATTTCAGCTGAAACCTGTATCGATTTCCTTTGGTTTTACTTCATCAGGCAACATTAAAATTAACAATAAGAAAAAATCTGCAACGCCTCTTTCTGTAGTGCGCCTTTTCTCTAGCTACCTTCCAATTTCAAGCTTTACGTTTGTTAGGTTATTACTGACGTTCTTGTAGGAACAGCCATGGATTGTTTGTCCCTCACTTGCCAGGTTCACTCTTCATCTTCTAGAGAGGAAAAAAATCGTACATGGACACATGTTGTTCTTAGACAAAGTCTTCCCCCTGACGTACAGGTTAGGACCGCTCCCATCAGTAGTCACCTCAGTGTTAATTAATCCAAGTGTTTTTTGTGAGGATTTCGTTCTGTAAGTGAAGCCAATCCATGCTGAGAAGCCGAGAGGCACTGTACAGCTGTTTCATCCTTATTGGGAATCATCGGCAGTGCGCACCTCACGAAACTCCGGAGAGTCTCCAACCCGCGACTTCCTGGCTAGTAGTTTGAACACTTAACCGTTCGGCCACGAGCAGCTGATCGGCAGTGTGATTAACTCTCACTTAGACAGGATATAGCGCCGCTCATCCTCCAACCACGGGATCCACATCACACGGTCACACGTGTTGACTGGCTCCTCGGGCAACGACTTCTCGAGTAACGACTTCTCAGTGTGCATTACAAGTATTCTCAAGTGTATTACAACTGCGGGACTAACTGGTTGACAGGCTTCACTACTTTGCCTCCCTGGTTTTATTTCTGTCACCACTTGTTCACTTATACTCCAAGACTTTCGCCCCCATGCGTTGTCTGTTGCGTCTCAGTCGGATTCTCCGTTTGAATAGGCTGGTCATCCGAATCAAAATGCATGCATGCAACGCGATCATATCTCAGAAAAGCTTTTGGCATTTAAGTGAAACAAATAGTAAACCCGAGGGTCTGATTTGATAGGCACAAAACTGGCGCGTCCTTATATTTTGTGGTGGGTTGATTTGTTTAGTTCCAGCTTCTCATTCGTAATGCAATTCATTCTAGCCAACCAGCTTCATCGAGTTTGAACTATTTAACGGTCACAGCCTGTTTTTCGTTTGCTGCAGTTAGTGTTTCTAGTTCATATAACGAGACATGTTTAGGTGGCAGATGAGGAAATAGCTTGCACGTGCCTAAACCTACCAATCGGTTATCGGTCACGTGAACCCAGGCATCACAAATTCAACGGACACATCTCCGAACACGGGGCGTATCGCTTAAATTGATGATCAATCACACCTGTTTCACGTGATATTGACAAGGGCACGTGAGAGTTCATCGTAGATTTAACGATAGTTTCTTACTGATCTTTGTAACATGCACGAAAGAATGACGGATACGAGTTTGACATTTTTTTGTTATTGGTTAAGCCTAGTTCATCCTATTCTCATATCCTCTTAAGTGCACAGCTGCATCCTATTGCGCACTACGTTTTTGTCCATCATGTAGAATATGTGTACTATTCTACAAAGATGTACTCAAGAATGACAACAAATCGGGGAGTGGGTAGGATTCACATCATACTCATTCAGTCCAAAATGTGGTTTGAAGGCCATTGATTGATAGAGGAACTTTGGCGACCGCAATTAATTAGCCAGAAAAACACGACTTGTGGTGCGACATCTTGGATAAGGAGGAGACAACGCTGAGGTCATCTCTTGTTATGGATTTACACTTGCACTGAATGTGTAGATTGCTTGGAATTTTCACCTACTTCATTGCTGTAGAGCCCGTACCATTCCCTCGCATGCTTGTTGACTTGTAGGCTCTCATTAGTGCACCATAGGTCTTCAGGTGTTCGACAATCGTTGTCTCAGAACCAAAGCACGTGTAGGTTGGTGTCGGCGAATCCGTAACGAGGCAATTAGAAAGCGAGTTTTCGGTTGTTCAACAGGAACTTCCATTGAAGAATGTGTCCAGCACCGGAAGCTGCTTGGTTGGGACATGTGTTGTTTATGTCTAACCATCGCTTGCCGAAGAGAGTGCTGTTTTCCATGCCCAATTCAGAGTGACGGAAGCAGAGAGGTGGCCAACCCTTGACCTGGCAGAGGGGTATGAAAGAAATCGCGAAACGTTTGGGTGCTGTCGGTGCTACTCGCCTTTCAGGATGGGAACCGCATGATCCCCACTGCGCCTGGTTGGAGACGCTGCAAGATATGGTTGCTAACCAATGTCAGTGGCGATCTTGTTGTCGGTTTCTATCCAGATTGCCTGAATGAGTGTTTGGAGGTGTAGGCACCTCGGAATGATTGTAGTAAGCCAGCACAAAGTCCCTTTTCCGTCCACCTTTATTCTTTTCTTCACAATAAGGCTTTCAAATAAATCATGGTTGTACGGCAGCGAAGCATCGGTGTTGAACACTGATGTCATGCTGTCGATGATGATGATGGTGATGGTGATGATATAAAATGTAACAACTAGATTCCTGGATAGTTGTATCAGTCTCGGTGGTCTCGCGAAAGATGATATATCCATCCTGATTGGGAAGGCCAGAGCGGCTTTTGTGAACCTGCGTCACCCATTGCGTAGGCGTGAGATCACCTTATCCGTCAAGGGTCGAGTTTACAATGTTGCGATGCGCTTCCTCTTCGATACAGGTCAGAAACCGGGCCTCTCGCATCGAGGACGTCAAAAGACTTTCAATGTTTGGCTATCGATGTCTTCGGAGCATTGCCCGAATCTGTTGGGAACACGGGATCAGCAATGCTGAAGTACATCGAATGGTATTCGGAAGAAATAACTCACCCGCGATAGATGAATTAGTCACACTGCGTAGGTTGCGCTGGCTTGATTACTTGCTATGTATTCCAATCAGCCAACTTCCTTGAAGGTTTTTTGTGCAACCATACGAAGGGTAGAAACGACTTGGCAGCGAAGTGTGAAAGCCATTACCAGCAAACTCGGTTGTGCTAGTCATTGCCGTCTTCGGGGATAGGGACCCCAAGACGGGACACATCATTGGTTAGATACATTGTCAGACATGGCACAGTCGCGCCCTCAATGGCGCTCGTGCATCCAAGCTGTTGCCTTCAATGCAAAGCTCCCTTCCCAGTCCCCCCACTTAAAAGCCTACCGACAGACCTGTATTTATGCACCAATTTATCAGCGCCCTCCCCCGATTCATAGCTACCTACCCCACCTCCAAAATCATCGGTGTACGAAGCTCTGTACGGCAAGCACGTGGTTCTTACAGCTGATAATATTGATGACAGTGATGAGTAGGACAAGTGACTACTCACTTTCATGTTTACCCAAAGAATAGTTTTTCTCGTATCTCACATCACCGAAAAATATCTTAACAGCCAATTAAAAATGGAAAGTTTGGTAAGAAGCACCATGTATGCGGCTGGAATTTCTGACCCATAGCCACTAAGTGAAGGATCGCAGAAAGCGAATGGCAGTGAACCCCATGGTTGTATGAAACGGTAGTCAAAGCAAGAACAATCCGAACAAAGTCTTGTTAGTCAAAGCACTCTCAGCACTGTCAGAGAGCCACAGATCATGCCGCTAAAAAGCATACGGGTACTATGAACCGTATATGGAAACTGGAAGCTAACCTCAAGGCCATAAAGTTGACACTATGAGTGTTCCTTATCTGTGTTGGGCTACTTTCCGGTTATAGGCCGGTGCATTTATACCCGCCTGTTGTTGATTGTTCAATGCTTAACCATAATGTTCTGCCATGTTCTCTGAAACCGAATTTGTAGTCCCTCACTTACTACAAGGATCATCCAGACGTACCGCGTACAGTATTCGCCAAGAAATTCACGTAGGCTGTGCACTTGAAAGTGGCTTACATGGTCCCGCTGGAGTTCAAAAGTACACCTGAATGATTACAACATTCAAGTGCTCCACTGCGGGCCTTCCGTGAAGAGCTTATGCCAGACAACCTGCAATTTTAATCTATGGTGCCTGGGGAACACCAGAGCCTGTTCGTCGCAACTTGCAATCCATCTCTTCAGCCGAGGTTATTGTGCCTTCTTCCGTTGTGTGGCTTAGTAATACTGCCATCTAAGGTCCTATCGCCACCAGTTGTTAGACCGATACTTTAGCGCAAAATGCAGCCGCCTGTGTTATAGCGTGAAAGCCGTATTGTTCAATCTTCGCTGCCAGTTTTCGGTCTGTGGTTTGTGCGGAGCCGAGTGTGGTGTTAATTGCGAGCGGAGACCTGTTTAGGGCCACCAATCAAGATTTTGATCTGGCATCCGAATCGGATTTGCTGGTTCACCCACTGGACGCCCGCATATAGTAGGTAGTCACCGACGGTTTGCGCACAGTCAAGTATGGGGTTGTACTGAAGCCCCTGGTACCGACGCATGCTCTAGGAGATAAGATCAGTGGGCAAGCCATCAGCTGGTCCAAACATACTGGCATAAAAACGCGGACCGTCACAAGTTACCCGCTTCCCATCGAGGTACAGGTGTCATCCGTCAAGTCACTTAATACCGAACCTTTCTTAGTACGGCACCATGCGACGGAGCGTCCATTAACACACCGTCAAGGTGTGTGTGCTGTATTCCATTAACCTTGTGGTTGCTGGCGTTGCCATCCTTAGGATAGTAGTGTAGGGGTGGTTGTCAGTAGAAAACGGAACAAACGTACGTCCGAGGATATATATATATATGTATATATATACCATAATGGTAAATGTATATCTGTCATGGGTAATGAACGAATAGGCGTACGTGTTCCTGTGAACAAAAGCTAACGAATGTGCATCTGGAGGCACAGTACGTCTAGGACGCAATGGATAAACGTCCAAGGTCCGTCGATCCAATTCATCAGCAGAGCTAGCCGATGTAACTATAGACATTTGAGCCCAAGTCATACAACTGCTCGGACTATCCCTGAAAGCAATTGTCACTTTCGGCAGGGTAGATTGGTACACTTTTCGGTTTATGCCTGCTAGGTACCACGATATAACCATAGATAAAAAATCAGTTAGAAAGCATCACCAGAAAGTGTTTAATAACCCGCGTTAGGACGATCAGTTGAACCTGCATAGTGCATGTGATCCACTGACGGCATTTTGAAAGCCCAGTTTATCTGTCGTAAGTAGTTTGTGGAAGGTCTTTCATGCGGTAGTCAAATTAAGTGCCCGATCAGGAAGCCGTTCAAGTCCCCCAGAAACATGCAACCTGCTTTAGTCTGTACGCCAATACCGACTGGCCTGTGTCGATTTTTTGGCCATCCTAGTTGCAGTACCCATGTTATCCAACATGAATAACAGTGCCCTTCGATTCTCAATGATTTTTGTCACGTGGGATGAGTTTGCACTTCAGAGGTCGATTAGCAAACAGGATGTGACTAGCGAAGCAGTTTTCTTTTAGTGTATTTCTTTCAAACTGCTGATTAAACCGGTCAACTTCACACATTTCATATTACCCTCGACTGATGTAGCATCTGATGATTACTACATTATCAACTTTAATTTGCTTCCATATAGGGCGATTGAAGATGCTGTCACCAAACTTGCACTTCGTCACATGGAACACATTCAAGTTTACGATCCCAAAGGTGGGGCGGACAACAGTCGCCGGCTGACTGGTCAACACGAAACTAGCAGTATCTATGGGTTTTCTTCCGGTAAGTGATCAAAAAGCATTTGCGAATACGGTGTAGTGAATCGACGAACTACTACACAAGCGAACCCTACTGGGGAGGACCTGACATTGTACAGCCAGATCTTTGACAAAAAGTGCAATTTTTTCTGTCCTCCAGGTGTGGCCAATCGAGGTAGCAGCATCCGAATCCCGCGTCAAGTTGCCGAAGACGGTTGCGGTTATCTTGAGGACCGTCGTCCGTCTGCGAATTGTGATCCTTACTGTGTGACTCGCATCCTGGTTGAAACAACGTGTCTGTGATCGTGCTGCGGGATAAGCGAGGTTCAGTTGCTTTCTGTCAGGGTCATGCCAATGGTGTTTACAATCATGGTTTCCCGGTTCGCCCAAGGACATTGTTTTTTACTCATTCTGAACAATTTCTTTAGAACTCGTGCTATTAACTTGTCATTGATTGGAAAAATCATTTCACAATGCAGCAGGATTTTGTTAACCAGGTTACCTGTAGTTAGTTGTGTCATGTGTGTTTTCATATATTTTTTGTACCGAAAACTGCTCCCTCCATCGCATCGCTTACTTGAAAAAAAAATCATTTTCATGTTCAACAGCCTTGTTTTTTTCGATTGAAAGGGCATTGTACCCTCGTTTATTCAATTTAATGACGCTCGTTGCCAAGAACTACCTTGAATCCAAGACGACCTTTATTGCTTCTTGTGAGCCTGTCCATAACAACGTGAAGCTTGGGGGTATCCGTTAGGTAATAGTGCTCCTTCAGGTCAGGTTCGCTTGGTATATTTCATTACTTGTTAGGAACGCCATCTTCCGAGGAGAATTACTCATACGGCTGTGCTCAAGAGCCGTTCAGGTTTACTTGTCAAACGACAGCTTGACAAAAATGGTTTACAGGTGGATGGATACTCTGGACTTTCAATCCTGTCAGGGAGATCGGATCTTTTCCAGATAAGCCCCGCCAAAAAATTAACCCCCGCCACCCAAAAAAGCTTAGAAAAAAGAGGATATGAAATGTGTACTTTTAGTTTTTATTGAATAGGATGAAATTGGGACATGTCATTATTAATTTGCATGAAAAGGTCCGTTTTTCGGTACCTTTGCCTCCAAACGAACTCACACAAGTAGCTGTACACTATAGAACGGTGTGTGCCGCATTGGCGTTCATTCTGCATATTGTAGACGTGCCAAAGAGATTCGATGGTTTGTGTGTGAGCTCCAGTCGTTGGATCCACAAAGTTTTCGGTATGATTAACCGTTTCATGAGTATAATTCATGTCAATCATCGTTTCAATTCCTTGGTATGATGCCCACATCTCGGAGATGACGATTGAGCAGGGAGCGATGCAGGCCTGCACTGTGTCCATCAAAGTGGCTGCAGTTCGATCTGGCACTGCATACATGAACACCTGCTTAGTTTCCCGGCAGATCCCTCCGAAAATCCACTGCTGGGGAAGGACTCGCCCTGCATGATTTTTCCGGCGAGATATTAGCGTTTCATCGATCTCGACGTGTAGACCTGGGCCGCCGATAACTGTTGGAGTCTGCAAAAGCCGCCAAGCGCAAACTTCGCACAAAATGAGCCCAGATACGGATAAGGAATTGTTTTCATCAAAAATAGGTCAAGGTTGTGGACGTACATTAAATTGGAGCTGGCAAAAAGTGGCGGGGCCTAATTTTTCGCACAAGCACTTTTTGCATTAGTGGCGGGGCTTATCTGAAAAAGATCCGGGAGATCGATCTCAAAATACCGGCGGCATTTGATCAAAATGTCGATTGCTTTGTTTTGGAATTTTTCCCCTCATCTCCAAAACGAGGGTCATATCCCATTAGTTTTCTTGGGATTAAATGTTTGGAAACTATTTTCGCGGACATTTTTCGGGGGAAAACAGTCCGTTTCAGTTCAGCAAGTCCGTCACTGTAAACCTTCCCATGGTTTGCACTTTATTTATTTGGCTTCGTTCGGCCTTTCTCTGCGTGGCATGTTTTAAATCGATACCAGAGATGACGTTCATTTCATCAAATTATCTTCCTGCATCGTCGTGGATTTTTTCTATCTGTTGTTACCCGCTTTAAACTGAAATCGGTCATTGGGTCCACATGTTTATTTACCGTTACGGCGAACGCACTGCACAGACATCGCACTTTACTGACGAACAATGAGCACGTATGCACATACCAAATGATGTGGCGAACGAAGTTCGTCAAAAACTCGGATTGTCTTGACGTTATACATCTTCATCTGCCCTATGCATTCGCAAAATATGTTGGCTGACTTCAGCCGTTCTGGTTGCCCATTGATTTTATTACCGAATTGACATAAATCCTAAGGATTCTTTTTACCTGGATGGACGAATTGGTTATTCATCTTGTGACCTGGAAACCTGGAAACCAAGACGGAATTGCGTCATCTTTTATTCTGGTAACACGTGGGGAGGGGGTTGAAATCAGTTTCAATCGTTTGGGAAATTAGTTCCTTTTTCGTCACAATGATAGCCGTTTTTACCTGATCCGTTGACGTGGACATAGCATAAAATTGGTCGCTTTATTCCTTTTGTTGTTTTTATCGGACTGTTTTTTGGCCGTAATAACGTCATGGGAATGGACTCGCGTTCGCCACCTGAGCTAACTTCTTGCTTTATTCCACATTCATTAGCGCTGAGTGAGAGTATTCTTCGAATTTCCTAGACTATTTGTACCTTTATTGGCGATCACGACAAAAATTCAGATGATATATTATCGCTCTGGGTTAATTTTAAGTTAATTTTAATACGTCTTCCTCAGGATTAAAACCATGCTGTTTGTGCTTGCTCGATATCATCGTTTGTGTGGTTACAGTTAACCTGCCTCAGGGAAAAAACATGTCCGACAGACATCATCATTCTGATAAACCAACTAGAGTAGATCGCGTGACTGAGGTGGAGAGTATTCCTTTGGGAAATTTGAAACATTGTCTCCCTTTTTCCATAAAGGAAACTACTTACAAGGTTGCTATTCGACAGTCCACGACCGGTTTCGCTGTCGAAGAGTTTTTAGCAACCTTGTGAGTAGTTTCCTTTATGGAAAAAGGGAGACAATGTTTCAAATTTCCCAAAGGAATACTCTCCACCTCAGTCACGCGATCTACTCTAGTTGGTTTATCAGAATGATGATGTCTGTCGGACATGTTTTTTCCCTGAGGCAGGTTAACTGTAACCACACAAACGATGATATCGAGCAAGCACAAACAGCATGGTTTTAATCCTGAGGAAGACGTATTAAAATTAACTTAAAATTAACCCAGAGCGATAATATATCATCTGAATTTTTGTCGTGATCGCCAATAAAGGTACAAATAGTCTAGGAAATTCGAAGAATACTCTCACTCAGCGCTAATGAATGTGGAATAAAGCAAGAAGTTAGCTCAGGTGGCGAACGCGAGTCCATTCCCATGACGTTATTACGGCCAAAAAACAGTCCGATAAAAACAACAAAAGGAATAAAGCGACCAATTTTATGCTATGTCCACGTCAACGGATCAGGTAAAAACGGCTATCATTGTGACGAAATTGACAGAAAACATGCTGCGATATGTTGACGTTTACTATCTTCACTCGTGGACGTAAAACACTCAAGTAATAGTGGAACAGATCTGTGACACTAAATGCACTTTCAGTGAGTGGTACTCACAAAGTCTAGGCATGAACACATACCTAACTACGTTTACTTGCACGACATCACTGAAGACTCACAAATGATTGCAACATATACCCAGGCTCAAATCACAACAGCTGATAACACCCTATGCTTTAATGCAATTGCTCGTGTTCACCAATCCGATGGCTTTCTTTTGTCTTCTGAAGACATGGTTTGGACCAACTTGTAATGCTTATCGATCAGCTGGCTGCTACTCTGTTTGCGGAACTTGTAAAGTGGCCTTCTAATGTTTCGTCGCCAGTCGAAGAGACATAGGTAGTGTTTGGTTGGGTGGACTAATAGTGTCTTCTCAACTGGCGAAGAAATGCCTGCTAACCAACTGCCAACTTGGTCGAATACATTTACAGTCATATCATCAACAACTAGCAAACATGAACCAAGCATTCGTTCACCGATGGTGCTTTCCCGAAAACCTGGCAAAAAGACTAGCTTCACGAAAGGATAATCTCGGTTTTTTAAAATTCGACTCCGTCTGTTTTTATCACTATATGTTTA
Source organism: Clonorchis sinensis (assembly GCA_003604175.2). Taxonomy (NCBI): domain Eukaryota; kingdom Metazoa; phylum Platyhelminthes; class Trematoda; order Opisthorchiida; family Opisthorchiidae; genus Clonorchis; species Clonorchis sinensis. The sequence continues at coordinate 11,468,235 of CM030371.1, forward strand.
AAAATAGACCTGTGCGTTCCAGAAATCGGTTGGTGCGAAGGCATGCGCGTTCGGTGCAAAATAACCGGTGCTTATGTGGGTGCGTGTTCACGCGACTGAATTGGCCGACCGTGGATGTTGCTCAGCCAACGAGGCCAACACGGACGTCAGGGTAGCTGGTCTCGGAAGCCGACTGGACATCCGGATAAACTTGCCAGAGCGATAGACAGGTGAGGCAGTTCGTCGTACGGCGCGGCAATTACGTTGCCACAGCAACAAAAGCGGAGCACGCGCATCCGATGGCTCTGACAACATGTGCTGAATCAGGTTAGTGTGCGTCGATCAACGCCTGGGCGCTGCGGCGTGGTACCTGAACTCCTTGAACGCTCATGTTCACTTGGTGTCAGGCCGGTGGGTCCTCAGGGTGAAGGATAAACCCCAGAGGACTGGGAGCATGTGCGACATACCTCGCAAAGTGACGGATAGATTCTTGGCTAACCTGACTGTTCGAGAACTCTGAGACAGTTCGATGGGTGGTATGCAAAGAATATGACACAGCTCACAGTATGCCAATCCGGACTCTTTTCTTAATTGCCTCTTTCCTTACACCGAACTCCATTTGGAATGTTTACGAATTAATGGTTCGGAAAAGTGACCCGCGCTTTTCACTTGGTTTGTGGTTCGCATGGCTTGGATATGGATGGAGCAGCGTTTAACTCGCACGCCAATTCAGTGGACCCTCATCTTCGAGTTGTGTCCAAACGCTAAAAACTCAGATGCTTCCGTGTCCAACGTTACTTTAAGCAGGACTCACAGAATGGAATAATGCTGCACCTTTGTTTCATTCACTGTGCCCGAATCGTTTGGCAGTAATCGGACGGATGGTTCGGAAATCAGTAAATTAGTTGAAATGGATCGTTTGGTTGACCTCATAAATCACCGGACTTCAGTCCGCTGGACTTTTTTTCTGTGTGGGTAGCTGGGACGTGCGGTCTACGAGATTAGGCCGAGGGCGCTTGACCAGCTGAGTGACAACATTCTAGTCACACTATGCAAGACACTACTTACCTTGCAAACAAAATTCTGGTGAACATCGCAGGCGATTCTTCATTAATGTGTTTTATCTTGTAACTTGTTTCCTGCTGTTCAACATAACCACGTTGTATCTCGTTTGAAAACAAATTTCCTTGAATTAAACTCCTATCGAAAAGGATGGTGATCTCTAACGGCCTGGATGTTCCTAGCTGGAGCAGAAATCTGGAGTTTAGGGTGGAAGAGCCATACGTTGCATGTCGTAGTTGGAACCAACTACGACGTGCATGATAAATTTAGTCTAGTTAAGGCGAAGACAATCGATCCTCCACAGAGCTTCAGCTATGATTCGCTTAAGGTGATATCTGTTGAAGCTGATGTTCATGTTTCCTGTCGTTGATTGACTGGCACGCAGTCATGCGAACCGTATATCGCGATCTCATGTCATCCCAATATGGATCACAGTCTACCTGATTTACACCAACTTAAACTTAAGAGAATGGACAAGCCGGCATTACTGCTGTGCCATACGATACATATCTCATTCATCAATCTTCCCAAAACACTTATTGAGACGTCTAATCGGCTTGGATATGTTCGAGGGTTTCATCCGCGTTCAGCTACCCTAACACCTATGTTAGCCTCAGAGGCATGGCTAAGACAGTGAATGGCCATGGTAGATCACATGATCACGTGACCACTACACAGGTGAGGGTAGACGTCGGCACGACCTGTTTGCACCGAACGCGTGCCTGCGTATGTTCGACAGAATACACAGATTTGGTGTATTCTGACAATAGGAGGCGCGCACTGCAGCAGGTGCGGTGTACGCGCTAACCGATGCGGTAAATTGTTCGGCTCCCTTTAAGTGCATCGATGGATATGGCACTTTATTTGCTGGTCCACCGTCATGACACAGGATAACAGACCAACCAATGGAACCTCCCGACCGAACAACCAGTCGTGATCGAAGCTCTTCCAGGGTCGGCAATAGGTGTACTGACACACTCACCTCTACTCAAAGTACACCACTGAAACATCGTCACCCACTGATGACGTCACCTAGATTGGTGGTGAAACATTTGCAATCAAATTGGTCAGCTGTACTATGTCAATAACAGTCACCTGGCTACGCATAAACCGCCGACTGATTTTCCAGTGAGAAGACAGATCAACAGGTACTTCCAAAGATCAAACGGGATAAGACATGAAATGAACAGCGAGCGCGTATCACTGCATATCATTGCTAAGTTCACGGGGTTCAGCCCATATCGGTCGACCGATCACCTGTTTTTATAGTTGTAATAAACAGCCAATCCTGCATGCAGTTGAACCGTGCTCAAGCACGGTGCAGGTGAAGCTACTCTGGCCGACGGTGTTCTACGAGTGGATATTTGGAGGAAATTCGGCCCGACAGTCTCAGGACATTTTAGGTCCGTTGGCATGTGCTCATTAGGTCTGTCACATATCCGGATCCAAGTACATCCTCGAATCCATGTTTCCTCTAAACCAACCGGCCAAAAGCGATTTCCTCTGGGAGGGACCTCACTGGTGGACTATGCTTCATGGGACAAACCAAAAATGGCCTCTTTCAAGCAGGATGACAATCACACAGAAGTACACCACATTTTCCCTATCCTACTGAAAACACCGCTTTAGTTAGAAGGGATAAAATTCGGTTTACGCAGTTTCGTGTAGTGTTATCAATGGAGGTTATTGAACTGCCTTTCTGGAAGGCCGTTCGGTGTGGCAATGTGGAACCTGTTTTATGTAAGTATCAGCTGTGGTGATAGGCCGATGAACTGTTGCCCTAAGAAGATTGCACAATGTGTGGATACCGGGGTTGCAGGAAGTCTCTCTGGAGAAAGCCGTCATTGCTCGTTAGTATTGTCAGTACCAATAGGCACTACGAACAATTCTTTACAACTTAGTAATAAGGATGTCATCGAAACGATTATCGACATAAATTGGGAAGTAACAGTGGGAAGAATCCCCAACTATTATGGTACAACAAGAAAACAATACGATTCCAGTGGACGATGCTGACAGAACTGTGTTGACGTTGCAAGCCAAACCTCCATATGCGGATGACGAAACTGGATTCTACAGTGAATGACGAGAGAACTCAAAAACCCTAAGATGTCAATAAGATAAGAAACGAAAGAAGACCTCACATCTTCGTAATGCACTACTCATAAGGTTGCTGAAAATTCTTCGACAGCCCACGGCCGGTTTCGCCCTTCTTGGGCTCTTTTCAGGTAGGCGCAGTCCCCGAGAACCGTCAACCTTATGTTCTACCTGAAACCAAATTGCATGAAGTTAACGAAATATACCCATTTGCAAACAAATTTGGTTTTCCTGGAACCCAGATGAATCTCTCGTTTGTGATGTTTCCAGGCAACTGAATGTGCTGCACAAGGCCTGGAAACATCGCAAACGAGAGATTCATCTGGGTTCCAGGTGAGCCTCTCGCAAAACCAAATTTGTTTGCAAATAAGTGTATTTCGCTAACCTCACATCTTTTTTTGATATCTGTACGAGAATTGTTGTACAATTATTAAATTACGTTAAACCTCTTGTACTGCCTTGCAGCACACGAAGTCTGTCACAAAAACAAGTGAGATTTCTTACACCCAACTAGACGTCAGAAAGTTTCATACTTTTTCACTGTAACTCCTTTGTAGAATTTCTCCATGTTCCAATCAAGCAAACAATTATCCAGTTTGTCAATAGTCGGTCAAGTAAGTTTCTAGAACAGTCTAGCTGCGGCCAACATTCACCCATTACAGACAGGATCGTTGTAATGAGGTTACGCTTCGTGGGATTCGGTCATTTGAGGTGCCGGTCGGATCGAAATGTGCTTAGAATGTGTTTGGAAGACTAAAGCTGTCACCCTGTCATGGTGGTTGGGCTTCAAGGCTGCAAAAAGCCTGCCAGCCACACTGCCTGGAACTCAGTTCTTTAAGGTTCAACCATACCGGATGTCCAACGGAGAACGGGCCGATGAGGAACAGCGGATCGTACTGTCAGAAATCGTACCGCCAGGCTTCCTGGGGCTGATACCGTTGCGATGGCAGTGTGAGGAACAGAATGTCCATATTTATGGAAACAGAGGTCCTGCCTTTGCTGATAGAAGGACGGGTTAGTAAAGGCTAGCCAAGAAACCGCGCACTCCGTTCACCCGATGATTGGACGAGCTGGATGGTTACGGTCGAAGTACCTGAAAAAACCCGATACTACTAAAAAGGCACCTATGCACAGTGACATTAAGAGTTAGATTTCCATGCATTGCTGTCTGCGCATTTGAGCACACAATGTCACACTCGAACGAAAAAAAACGATAAATTTTCCGACCATCTGTCAGACCTGGTCACAGTTATACCAACGAAGGCAACGGCAGGAGACTACTAACTGTGCGTGCAACACTCGAACTCTGAGTAACAAGCATGTGTTTAATCTCGGGTGGACAGTATTTGTCAGGAGAACTCATCAAAGAAGTGAACACGGACACTTAATCGACTATGTCAGTGTGTGGCACATAGATCTCTACGGTGTCCTGACCACAAAAGTGATGCTTGGAGCTGAAAGCAATATGGATCACTCCTTAGTGCGTGCTATATTACGTGTTGCACTGGATAAGCTAGCATGTCCTTGGGCCAGTTGAAGACCCATTCATGTACTGAACTTTTGCACAGCTCCAACGCAGAAGCTGGTGAGTGATTAAGCCCAAGCACACCAGAAAGTCTGTGGGTGCGGAAGGAACGCACAAAAACATACACAAGCAGGAACGGAGCTTAGATTGGTTCGATCGGCATGAGTAATCGATATCAATTCAAAAAAAAATTAAGATTTCTTCAGTGCACTCTGGTATCAGAGGCCCGAGAGAAACCCAGGAAAACCAGGATCAGGTTTCCGAAACACGTGCAGAAAACGAAAAGAGCAGACGATGTGAATAAATCTAGCCTTGGGTGGATAGCCATTGTCACAAAAAATTCATTACTGGACTAGAAGAAATCTGTGGACCTAAAGTCCAGTATTTTAAACAGATAGAAGTCAAACAGACTGGTCAAAACTTTAGCGCCATTAAAATTACACGTTCTTGGTCGATTTCACTTATACTGACTGCGTCAAAACCTTCGGATCAAACAGAAAGGCAGTGCTAAACTTCGAAGACCATCGAAGTTGGGCTGTTGGGCTTGAATACATTTCAATGCGAAACCAGTTCCGCTTGTTCAGCCACTTGAAACCAAGAGTTGAAACTGGGATTCCAAGACAAATTGTTTGTGGAAAAAGGGGTTCAAAATCGGGTTCAAATTGAGAAAATCTGGTACTCGGAGAAAAGGCATGGAAAGCGGTGTGGGAAACTTTGAGACGCAATGACTTTGAGATGCTGGGAAACAAGCTGACCATTTGAAAGGGGGTGAACCCCACCACCTGAGCATCGAACATGTGGACTTATGCAAAATACTGCCGAGCGTTCCTTAGTGGGATCAGCCTTGCTTCATCACCAGCGTACTAACCTGTCCCATTGATGAAGGTGGCTAAGTGGAACCTCTGCAAGTTCAGTTTTCTAATAATTACCACTTTAACATTTCCACAACCAGGACGATATCACCATTAACAGTGGGGTAATAGCGCCAGCTCAGCTGTTATCATCTTGATGATGGGCGTCTCCCGGTAACAGCTGCATGGTGCTATACTGAAGGAATTGCGATATCATGTTGAAACTCGAAGGAATTGGTGGATAAATCCGACACTCTAAAGACAAGTACGTAAATTGTGCCTGTGCCCACTCTTGTTGTTCTATCATGTTCAAACTGGCTGATGGATTGTGGAACGGCTTGCGTTCACATCGGTGCCAAGGGCTTGCGCACAACACCATATTCGGATATATATATATATATTCGGAAACATTACAAACGAGAGATTCAGCAGGGTTCCAGGTGATCCCCTCGCAAGACCAAATTTGTTTGCAAATGAGTTTATTTTGCTATATTCGGATGCTGTTTGTGACTTTCTAGTGTGCGCCGATGTTCACTGTTGATCGGCAAATATGATTTCATTTTCAGCCATTTAGAGAACTCAAAGAGCACGGCGGCATGCCAGCTTAACAGCTGTGGTCCGATGAAGTTTAAGATGGATGATTTTCGTTACAAGTGAGAGTATACAAAAATTGATGTGCAAAATTACAAACCACTTGAAACACCACTTGGAACACGCCAAATCTCACAATTCAGCACGTCCAAAAATTCCAAGAAGACTCAACCATCGTTCTTCGTGTCACAGCGCAGTAGCGCAGAGTACGTGTTCCGAGTAATCGCAAGTTTCAAAAGAAGCCGAATTCACATAAACACTCTCCACATACTGGGGGGCAAAATGACTGGTCAACCCGTTCCGCACATTACTTGAGACTGGCAAGAAAATGTCAGTCATCTGGTCAGCATCGGCAACCACACGAATCCATCGGCAAAATGGCATGGAACACGAAATACGCAGAAACGTACCTCTTACTTCCTCTCAAACAACTATGGTGGTCACGCAGGCATTGAGGACAATCGCATCTTGAACTCAAACCAACCGGGATACAGGAAAACCTCAACACTTCAACGTACCGATGCATCATCGAAGACCACTCGCCTGCTGTCCCTGTAATCGGTTTCCCGCTAGCTTCGACACGAGTTTCGAATGCTCACAGATAATTTTCATCTGCTAATGAGTAGAGTATCCCCCCGTATATCTGTTTCTTGTCCTTACCTGTCCTCTCGTTCGACCGTATGTGGTCTACTGATGGTGACTCGCACACCATCATAACGGTAGAGTAAGGTTTTGACATTTATGTGTTAGGAGGACATGGTTGTTATAATCCAAATGAGGATGTCCCGCTGTGAATGAACAACCCCATTTCTGACTGGTCGCTTTCATCTGGTTACTTCGAGAGGGACAGCTTTGGCACCTCTTCAGGCGTACGTCTCTGGATCGGCATGCCGTCGAATGGAAATGGCATGGATAAATGCCACGTTGCTCTTTTTCAACGTCGGCGGTTAACCCTCGTTTGACACGGTCCTTGTTGATCGACCTAAGCGTATGCAAAGCTGTTGTCTATTCACTCACTATATGCAAGAATTTCCGAATGGCTCGGATGACTCGCAGACAACGATGGAAGGCGATTTTGAGCATTTTATTCAAAAGGTCCAAGTAATGGATGTTTGATATTGAAAAAGAAAATCTCGGAATAGCCAGTACGGGGAACCCGCAGAGAAGCATAAAGCCACAACTACTGGGTCATTCGGACGCTAAACCGGCTCAAGGATTATTAAGGAACAAAAACGTGGAGTATTGTCCTAATCCGTGTTCGACGAGTCACCTATATGCATCGAAAACAGACAAAATCTGGCGGTTATACACGGTCTTTATTCCAGAGACAACTCCAGACCAACCAATGATGTTCTAACAAGACAGCACCCAGTTTGTTTCGGTTTAAACGCAGCGTCATAAAGCCATTTGTTCAGTGCCATAGTTTCGTCGACGAAGCAGCGCGTCAGCGGCTTCGTTGAACACGCACAGTAAGAACCTATCCTTCCACTGTTTTATGCAACAAACTGAGCAAACGATTCCATATCCCTGATCATATTATTACGGTCAAGGTCAGTGACAATGTTGAGTTTCTACCGGGGTCTCCTGTGAACTACCGTGAAGCATTAAATTCATATGGCGTTGTGTCACTGCCTCCTTTTCGCTCACAAACGGACGAGAACCACGTGGTCTTAAATGCAGGTGGCACGACCTATGGATAGATGGGCTCGATGATGCCATAGCAACCAAATCTCTGAGCTGATAGGTTTAGGAGGCAGTGATCGAACAGGTCGATATTCTGAGTGAAAAGACAGAACTAAACATGAGGAAATTAGTAGTTGCAAAACCTTACATGTGACCTTAGTATTAAGTTTCCATGTGAGAGATGTAGGCATGCGTGGCGTACAACTGTCCCACTAGCACTTCGCACTATCGTGGGCCAAAAAACATTAAACCTCAAAAACAAGTGTTCTAGATCAGTTTTTCTTGGATTTTTTCATAGTGCGCCACCAATTCTGACGCACGTTTGAGCGCTGTGGAGAAAAATTGGCGATATGAAATATAACGATTGCTGTTTGTACAGTAATATTCACTTGAGAGATTTACTTAGCTCCCATTTTTTATGATGAAAAAAATCATTCAGCTGCAACACCCTTTCCGCGCCTAGTTACCGTGCCACCCGAGGGAAGCGCGAGGCCCGCGATACTGCCAGTTTGCCCAAGCCTAAACAGGAGAAGTCGAGATACAGATGTCGGGTTCGAACCACGGACCATCTGGTCGGTAAGTTCGCGTTCTAACCACTGAACCATCTCGTCCCATTGGTTTTTTTTTTACAGATTTCACTGTGTGAAGGTAGGTTTGGTAAAAAATTTGATTTGTGTGAATAACCCTTACTACGGATTATTCTGGTCTTTAGAATTCACAAATATCGTCTGAGTAAACTCGGAAAACGTTTTGTCCAAGTGGTCAAATACATAGGACAACTTCGGGGCTTGCGATTAAATTGAACACTGAATGTAAAGAACGATCACATCTGATCCAGATTTGAAGGGGTCGCGCCGGCCCACTAGATCAGCTGTCACGAACGAATTACTGAGAATTGCGTTCTTCTCTGACCATTGCACCGAAGATGCTGACTTCTCTAGTTGGGATCCACTGGTATCTTTCTCACTCATCTAACTCCGCAACGGTTCACTTCTCTAAAGTCCAGGCGTATCCTATATGTCCAGTCCAAGCAGCTGTCATTTCGGCTACCGTGAAGTCTACTGTTTACATACGCAGTTTACAAGAAAATTTGGAGCTCATAGGTCCCGGTAACACAGCTGCGTGGCTGCACACTACAGGCAGGATTGCAACGACTTATCCTAGTCAAGACTTGGGCAAGAGCACCAGGCGAACATTGTGTCCGCCGTGGCTCGCTAAATGATTTTTGCGCTCAAATGATTTGTGGCGGGAAAATGGAAACTCGCGTCCCGGCAGAAAAAAGGAGCGCAGTCATTTTGGATTGACTATTTCTAAATTATACAGCTCAAAGAAGGCGGATAAACTCGATCAAGATCTGTGAACTCGCACACCTCACACACCTTATTTCGCCACGTAGACGACTAGTACCGGTTGTCTAACTGATCAGTTCAACGTCCCAGTGTTAACATGGTAATTCTTGAGCCGTTAGATGTGATGATGCGGTTTTTCGAACAAGGGCCCGTAAGATGACAGAATATATCCTAATTCTCTCGACTTTTGAAAGGTGTGAAACCATTTATCGAAAGACTTCTCTGGGTATCATGTTGCTCACGTCCTACTCAATAGAATGGGGTTGTCCCGGGAAGCTTCAGCGGCAGTGTTCTGTCCAACGGTTGATTTGGTATACACAGAGTTCACATGGGATCACGATATATTCCAGAGGGATTACTGCAACTTCCTTGGTAAAATGACAACCCAAACTTATATGCATTCGAAATGCCATTTGAATGGTAGTCATGATCACCATACTCTAATTCCTAAATATTACTCATTGGTGAGGTATGCCTCAGCTACGAGCGGGGTATTAGTTTATCTGTATCGATTTTGGTATTCTCACTCCCATTATACCTGATGGATGGAAAATCAATTATCCCTGCAAAGTAGCTGGATGATTTTCGTGGGCAAAAATCCTGGACAGAAAGAAGACGGCTCTTGTGAGATGGTATCGTTTTTGGTAGCTCTTGTCAGTCGCAATACGAATCGCATGGATAACATTTTCATCCAGACTTGTGCTTTTTTTAGAAACAAAACCTGAGTCAGACTTTGCGTCACTTGGTCAAGGTGTCCTACTGGTCTTGCAATCAGAATGTAACACTTGAATCCGTAATAGTGACACGTAAGCTACTCCACTCGTTAGACCTCCTGACGACTCACCAATTGTCGAATGTTCATTTTGGAGTTGGGTGACAAAGCGACATCATTTTGAAACCAAGCATCAGCGATTCGGCTCATTTCTATCGTATATGGAGTGACCTGTGTTTGTGGTAGACGCTTGTACGTTAAGGCCACTATGAATGCCAATCAGACATCAACAACAACGTTATCTACCGGTAAGGTTATTAGAAAAAACAAATCGATCTGATAAATTTGGTGCTGGAATACGTTTCCAAGCGTTCACCTTAGCCTTATGTCTGACGTCATGAAACGTATAGCGGCGTGGCTTGGATTAGGCCCGAAACCAAAAGGAATAAACCTTGGTACTCTGATTTACACTGGCATCTTCGGATAACAGGGTAGAAGATAGCGAAATCCACTCAATTGCATACGAATTTGGTTTTGATGGCATAATCACCTGGAACCCAGTCGAGTTTCTCATTTATGATGTTTTTAAGCAACTGAATGTGCTGCACCAGGCCGTCTCATGTTTCAGTTGGTGGGATATTCGAGATATCGCAATACACTACTCATAAGGTTGCTGAAAAACATTCAACAGCCCACCACCGTCCTCTTCCTTCTTGTGGCTCATCAGGTAGGCGCAGTTCCCGAGTTTCCAGCAACTTTATGTTCTGCCTGAACCAGAAATTGCACGAAATTAACGAAATACACTCCTTTGCAAACCAGTTTGGTTTTGCGAGACTCACATGGAGCCCAGCTGGATCTCTCGTTTATGGTGTTTTTCAGAAGGTAGGTTTCTGTGGTGTGAAAGCCAGCACAGAATATCTGTCATTTTTCGAGGTTGTCCCACTGAAGCAGCTGCGTCTGATGCAGATTAGTGAACATTTGTATTCCACCTTTTGGCCTGGCCTTGTAGTGCTGGAAAGATGTACGCGCAGTCCTTTCGAATTTTCAAACTGCTTTGTCCAAAACCCCAATCTTCAAAATTCCAGACCCACGCACAAATAGTGATATCGAATTTCGCTTCATTTGATGACTGGTGACGACAGCGCAAGCTCTGAATTAAAGAAGCGTGATTCGTTTTCACTCGGCAGCTCTATGTTTGCAATTCATTTATAAATGCAGCTTCACGACAGAGCGTTAGCAACATGAACTTATTCACCCACCAGTTCACTAGTCAGAATGAATGACAGCGCGATGCGATGACACGCAGTTTTAAAGTACGTCATCGTTTTCATCCATCGCGGTAAGGGAACAGCAAATGACTCCATTACAAACGTATTTGTTTGTTGTGCTGAAGAGCAAGAAAATAGCGAGAGGGATAGACTGAATTCAGCTATTTCGCGTATCTCATCAGATGTTTACCTACAGTCAGAACCAAGGGCGAGCATGGGCCAGTGAAAACGCTACAGCGAACAAAAGTCATCATAGTTCGACCTTACGAAGGCAAGGGTAGGCATAAATCGCAGTTGTTTACACAAGTTGGGTTTATAGCGTCAAATCACTGCCACATCAGCAAAGTGCACGAGACGTTTGTTTTTCTAACAGTTTATGACTTTGGCTAACTGTTCTGTGCACCTGTTGCAATCCAGAAGTGGTGGGCTTCTGTGCTGGGCGAGACTTTTAAGCTGTCAATTACCAAGTTCTTTGGGGCGTGCTCAGAAATCCGTTTAAATAACCTTTTTACCGTTCTTTCGGTGTACTTGCTACCCCAAGTAAATTGAAAGAGTTATACACGGGAGGAGGTAACCAAAGAGTCTGGTTCGTGTAGCATGAAATGTTGTCATGGTGAAAACGAAGATCTTCGCTGCAGAGCTGTTTATTATTAGAGAAACACAAACTTAACAGTTACAGACTATTGGACAGGGGAGCAAAACTCTCATATGCATCTCGTTTACGAAACTAAATATCCATCTTCTCCTTGAACGCGTCTTCCTGAACTTTCCTAGATATTGATTGACTGGTACTCAAATGCTACAAAGCGACTCCACAAATTCCGTAATAGATCTCACTTTTCAAGAGACGCGAAGCGGATTTACGAGAAAACATACTACTCGCATGCCTCATCAGTAGTATCCACCGTTACAATGGTAGTCAGCAGGCAAACTTTGTAACTGTCTTTGGCCACAAGAGTAGGACGTTCAAGAGCAAGTCAGCTTACATAATACTTGGTGAGCGGGTGTTCGCTCGAACCAAAACGGCGACAAAGCAGGCCAAGATTTTTCGAGAAATACACTCATCTGCAAATCAATTTGGTTTTGTGAGAGACTCACCTAGAACCCAGCTGAATCTTTCGTTTGGAATCATCACAAACGAGAGATTCAGCTGGGTTCTAGGTGAGTCTCTCACAAAACCAAATTGATTTGAAGATGAGTGTATTTCTCGAAAAACAGTCCAATTTGGGTTCAAGTAGAACATAAGGTTGACGGAAACTCGGGGACTGCGCCTACCTGATGAGCCCCAAGAAGGGCGAAACCGGTCGTGGGTTGTCGAAGAATTTTCAGCAACCTTATGAGTAGTGCATTACGAATATACAGGCCAAGATTTGTTTCACAACTGAAGTATCGGCAAGGATGACCCAAAACCAATAAATTCCGCGTTTCAACCCGAAGAATCTGTGACATCCTGTAGAGTGTCAAAAGTGTATGAGCTTAGAATCCACTCTGCAATGAACGTCGTGTATATCCAGTGAACTGTCCCCGTTGTTGGTACTTGGAACTGGTGCATCGACCACGGCAAAGCGGTCTATGCTGCTGAGTGTTTCATGAGCCCGTATTGTGGCGAAGCTATAAAACCTCAAAGTCCTGTGAGGGTTCCTGCGGAGCGACTTTGGCTAGAAAGGAATTTGTGCAGAATGCCCAGGGGGCTGATTCACTTAGGTTTAGTTTGCATAGCAATGGATAAGACCTCTCACGATTACATAGTATCTGGAAGTGTCTAACGCTTGAATCAACATTTTTGGAACATCTCGGTAGACAATCAGACAGACTGAGAGACGTAGCCATCTAAATTAACCGAAGCAGGTACCAAACGTAATGAGACAGCTTTAGTGGCCATCGAGTTTCTGTTGCCAGAAAGCGGACGAAAAGTCAAATTTTCTAATAGCTTTACCTGCCATAGATCTTGGAGGGTATCGTCCAGCGTTGGCAATTTAGGGGCAAGATGCATCAAGTGGTTACAGCACAAATTTACTGACCTGAAGCCCCGTGGTTCGAACCCGATCTCTGCCTCCCGACTTTCCCTGTCTAGGCTTGGGTAACCTAGGTATCCCAGCCCTCGTGCTTCCTTCAGGTGGCATGGCAGCTAGGCACCGAAAAGGTGTTACAGCTGAATTATTATCTTTTATTATGTTGGGAATTTAAAATGTCCGCGATCTGGTGCGGAATTCAAAGGCTTAAGATTGATGCAGAGTCAAATTTTGCCTGATTTATTCAAGAATACTTCTATTTGACGGACCCAATTTTGGCACTATTGTACCCATAGTCCTCAGGCGATTCAACTCAACACACAAAATTTCAAGAAATGTCACTTGGATCCCTCCTAATGGCAATATCCTTGACGCAAAAGATGACTTCTCCTGATTGGTAACCTAGTTCTTCCGAAAAGACGGAGGTGCATTTCCTGAAACCCCAAGAATTGGCGGCAGCTATCTCCTAGTAACTAAAACTTCCAGGGCATGTTGTCCATGTTTGTGGCTTTTCACATTCGGATCCCTTTCTGACGACCCTGGAAAGCGACGCAATGGATCACGTCAAAATCAGCACTTTTCCTGTTCGGTTGGTGGTTAACTAAATACTGAATAACGGTGTCACCCTGGTAAGAATGCCAGTCTTTGGTTGGTAAAACCATCCTTCATATTCTGATGGTCCTTTCATAGTGTCTATCAGTACGATTCGGATGAGGGGGCTCCTCACGTCCGATACCGTATCTAGTATTCGCCAGAACAGCAGTCTTTTGTCGAGGGACGTTGCTGCAGAACAGATGGGGCGCCTTGTTTTGTGAGTTTGGTGCAATACGTAACTTATCCACAGTTTAGTTCCACCAGAAACAGCTGAGAATAGCCCTGTTCACTACCAGTTACATAATTACCACCAAGCTTTGGACAGTTTGTAGGTTGTCCATGGCTTGTAGTCCGTTGCTCACATTGTTGCTGTGTTGCATTCTGAATGTCCCAGAGCTCTGTGCATTGCCTTCATCACAGATGATCGTTTCGTCATATGGCCAATACCACGGAGCGAAACAGCAATACTGCACTGAAAAATCACCTCACGATTGGCGTCTCGACTGCAATTCAGCTGTAAAGCTTCCGGGCATCCAGGGTGTGGAGTTGTGCTCAGCATGGACTGCTTTAAAGTCACCCTGCATTCATCCGTATACGGTAGAAAAAACACTTTGTAGGTTAATGAACGTTCTTCGGAGTGATGCGCACCTCGAACGCCGGTGCAGAGGCGCCAGGTGTTTCGCTCTCGAAATCGATAGCCAGCATTTCCGCCCTATTACATAAACAAAACTTCCCGCCTAGAACCATATATTTCGCTGCTTTTGATAACAGTAATCCTCAGTAAAATTTCGATTTTCCGAAAATCCGCAACACGAGTTTTTCATTATCGGAGTTGCATGATGATATTTCACGTGAATTAAACGTGCCTACTCCAACTGACTTAAACATCTGCCTGAACCCATTATGATTCACACGACTGCCAAATTTCACAGCACAGGTTCACAAACTAAGGGATAAAACCTTTGAGACAACGTTCCGACAGCCGATAGGAGCTTTTGAATAAACCGATGTAAATGCAAGTTAACCACTCCATTTCCCTACCACCTGAATGACCATGTGTTCCGACTCTTCTCTGGAAGGTTGTTGGCTTGAATATCCCGCGGGATCGGCGAGATGTGCGCCACCTGTTTCCTACCAGGCATGAAATTACTGCCGCGCATCTTACGGTGGCGTTATGTTGAAATTGTCTAAATTGTCCACAGTCCCGAAGCGGTTTGTAAACAGCGGTGGATAGTTAGTGCAACTACGCCATGAAAAAAAGTTCGTCGCATGGCAAACCTAGTCAGATGACCGGATGTGCATAGGATCACGTGAACAACCACTTGTGATAAGAATATTCCGAGTTGAAGCATAAAATGTCACAAGCTTGATTTTTTGTGAATGGGGAACAAGGGGTTTATTCACGTTTACTCAGTTCATCGCCACAGACGAGCTCCATACACAAACATTAGCGCACTATTGAGTTTAAAAAATATAGGCGTACTTCGCCTAGTATAATGAATATCATCGGGTAGTGATGGTGGACTCATCAGCCTAGAAAACTGT
This sequence comes from Clonorchis sinensis, assembly GCA_003604175.2. Classification (NCBI taxonomy): domain Eukaryota; kingdom Metazoa; phylum Platyhelminthes; class Trematoda; order Opisthorchiida; family Opisthorchiidae; genus Clonorchis; species Clonorchis sinensis. Next base: position 11,483,503 of record CM030371.1, read on the forward strand.
CGTTTCACCACGAAGTAACTGACACTGTTATATTCGCTTCTTCAAATCCCCGACTAGTTTGTCGCAACTGAATATACATGTAAAGGATGCTCCTTCCTGAGTGTGGAAAACTTCAAACAGAAATTTGTACAAATACCATAGCGTATGCCTTACTATCGGCTGTGAAGTCTAAGGTTAACAAACCGAACGTCGAGATGATTTGTGTAATTGGTGCCAATTACGAAATGCTTACTAAATAAATCTACATTCTCTCGACAAATACTCTCATTTGGTGGTTGATCAGATGGTCGTTGATTTGTCCGCCAAACTTGGCAATTAGCTTAAACTTTCCGTCCCAGCCGAGGAGACATCATCAGTGCGCAGTTGAGTGGGTGATTTCTCAGTGCCTGACCGCCTTTATTTAGTTTTTGGAGTGTATCTAATATCCTCTCATGCGACTGGCTAATTAGTGTATAGATCACAACGCAGCACAAATCATGAGCGGGCCAATAACATTACAAGGCACATAAACGCAGCTAGGCACGGAGGAAGCACCCAGCCAGCTGCGCTCCTCGACTGGGGACGAAATGTTTGCAAGCTAATTGCCAAGCTCGGCGAACAGATCAACGATCATCTGACCAATCAGCAGTACACACACTCGAGCTACCAATATTTCGACACATTGACTCTCATTCGGTTTTACCAAGAACCTGAAGTGAATCCAGCAGAATACCATAAACGAGAGAATCAGGTGAATTCCGCTGAGTCTCTTGTCAAAACCAAATTCATGTGCAAATTAGAGATAGCACTTGTCTGAAGCTGCCTGTTTAATTTGGATTCAAGCAGAACATAAGCAGGCGGGAACTGCACCTACCTGATGAGCCACAAAAAGGGTGAACCCGGTGGCGGGCTGTCGGACCGTTTTCAGCAACCTTGTGAGTAGTGCGTTAGGTCTGAAGTCTATATCTTCAGGTAATTGTCCTTTCGGAGTGAACTAATTCTGTACATCCGGAATGTGGCAACCCTAAATGACTTCAGTCCCATTAAATACAGCACAACGCATTTTTTCCACCAAAGCAATAAAAAAGACATGCCACGAAGTGCTCACGAATAGGGTACCTTTATTAGTATTGATGAACATGGAGGAGTGAAGCGACGTGTTTCGGGGAATGGATGAGTGGAGGCCAGTCTCAGTGTAGCAGTTTTTGCTGTGTTGTTATCTACACTGGTTCAGAGAAAGCCAGCAGCAACAGCTGTATATGAATTTCCACTAAGCCAGTCGAGGAGAATTAATCCATAATGGAAATCATCACATCAATGCGGGTCGTCAATACCTCCAACATGGAGAAGTCCTCTTTGATAGGGCCATTGTGAGGGCGCATTTTTCCCATCAAGTGGAAAGAAACTGTCCGCCCTCGTTACGAGATTATTCCACGTTTCTTTGAGAAAAAAATGAACATGGAGCTCTAACAAAACCTCGTATCAGTTCCACACAATCAACATGATCAGAAAAGATCCTGTTATATGAACTTAGAAAAAGCGTTCTTAGATCGTAAGGACTATTGTTCGACCACGACCTTTGGGGAGAGGACAAGTGACAATAGAAACTGATCTCACTCACTTAGTATAATGGTGGTTGGACTGATGCTAACCACACAGCGAAAATTCGTACCCCCCCCCCGGCCAAAGAAACTGTAACAATAATGTACCTTTTCTAATGAATACTTCTAATGAATACTTTCTTTGTCAACACAGTAGGAGCATTGTTTTGCAATTGTTTGCAATAAAACAATCCAAGTCTATGATATTGTTCGCATGAGAGCATGTGCTCGTTCCATAATGACACGTAGATATTCGAGGCCTCAGTTGAGTAAATGAAGGATAGCTTTCCACCAGCCTCTCTTTCACTCATGCGACCTGTTCATCAACACTGAAAACACCAGATGAGAACATAGGCGCTTCACTGCCGTGCAATCATGTCAATTTATTTGAAAATGTAGGGAAAAGTGGACTGGAGAAGGGACCTACAGCCAGCCTATCAGAAACATTCAAGGTGTCCACACCTTAAACACGCAGTCAGACAATTGGGATAGTCTGATATACTCGTCTTTTGAGACCAAGCGATACGGCTTTTTTACGCCTCAAGTGGCGCCAATTGGCAACCATGAATTCCACAGTTACAAATGCGACCCATTGGTTGCTGATGTATGCCACAAAGCCGCAGGAATCGACCGTGTTGCTGGTACATCGTCTGAATTTCTATGATAAGCGCAAACACGAACACTCGTAAACAAACCCAAAACTACCTCATTCTGGCTGCTGCCTGCTTGCTTTACTCTCCGATGATCACGCCGGAAGGTCACCAAGAAGTGCAATGTTGGTTCGACCGCGGGGTTCGACGTGTTCCAACTGGCATGATAAAACCGGAAAATGACAGAAACTCATAAGTCTCTCCATCATCAGCATCCAATTATAATAGCTGATTGAAGCCACACTAGGCGTAACAATAATAATAATAACGACACGTAAGGCACGGCTTCTGTTATGATGAGCAATATCCGTTTCATTTTGGTGCTGGGTGCCGAGGGAGTAACGGCAGAACGAGAGGTATAATGGAGAAATCGTTTGGGCAAACCCGTGGGTGACGAGGTGCCGTTATAATGAATGATGATACAATAGAGATACAATACAGTGGTAGGCGGAGGACGTCCAGAAAACAATTACAGTAACCCCTAAACAGAGGTTATCGTAAGAAAGGGGGGTATTCAGCTTTTCCAGGGTGGTGATCTCTCACAATAGAGCACCGATGACGACGAATGCCGCTTGGATACCCCAAGAAGGGCAGCTAGTGGAGGGATTGCTCCAACGTAGTTATTAAGAGGCAAAAAGGACGCTTTCCGTCTCGACGGTATTGCCGCACACATTCTCAGGGATAGAGAATCAAATGAATACGCCGGCCGTAGTCGAGATACCTGGAAAACCAAAGCTATTCTGGAAAAACTGAATTTTCTTTGTGTTAGATTGTTGGAAACAGCTTCATTAAAACTGTTCCAAGAACCACAAATTCCCGTACTGTTACGGTTCTTTTATCCCACTTAGTAGCTGAAAGAATCACGGTAGCCGGTACACAGTCAGAAGTTTATATCCATTAATTCCGAGAAATTTATTAGCAATGCACAAACCAAGAATCAGTTCCTCCAACTAGGAGGAAAGTCGCTATCAATAGCAGAAACACAAATGCAGGAACAACATTCCACTGATCACCACCGGGTACACCCAATCAGTAACAAACACACACACACATTATGATATAATAAAACGTATCAAAAAGTCAAGATACGCCCCCGGCCTTGGACAGGTTAGTAAGCACCGAATCCACTAAAGAAGCGTCTCGCCGAAGCAACATTTGATTAATTTCCATTGTCTCAAACACCTGTTTTACCGCACGGGGACAGCTCACCGGAGTTTTGTCGAAAAAGGCCTGTAAAAAACAAAACAAGAGATGTAAGGATGCGGGATAGTCGAGGAAACTGGCGACACGCTCTCACTGTCATGGAAAGTAAGCGTTTAGCAGGGAGGGTATCGATGTGATGAAAATTTAAAGAGAACACAAGGGAATGTTGAGAAGGGCATTCACGATAGATGGCATTTGGTATTAGCAAGAACACATAGGTTTCACATAAAACAACTTAGATACGGTAACTTGCTTTACAATTTAGAGCGCATCCGAAAGTACACAACAAGAACAAGCGGAGGAAAAGATGGGTATTAAAATACAATTTCAGCTGCAATCGAAGGAATTATAACTTCAAGGACGGGGAGGAGGTTGTAAGGATATAGCACCCTGGGAAGCGAGGGGGTTGGATAACCTGGTGCGGTAACACAAGAACCCGATGAAGATCGTTCACTGTCAAACAGAACAGACGAGATGTTTTCAACCTCTCAGGAATTTGGTCAGCTAGGGGGCGAACAAACAGCCACTCATAATGAAAGGGCCAAGTGACAAATGCATCCGTTTCGATGACAACACAAGTCACACTGTCCACATGTACATTAAGGAACAATGATTCACAGATCCATTTCAACAAGTGAAGATGCATTTTGACAGTATATTACATGCAATAAGCATGACCTTGAAGGTGTGGCAATGACAGCTCAAACCTGCCAGTTTTTAAACAGACCTGACTGCCAGTTGGCTGCAAATTTGTACGATGGTGGCTGTACAGAAATGACAATCTAATTAACCTTTCTCCCATGAGATTAGGTGTAAAATTAATACATCCTGAAAGCGCACCTCCTCACATTTTAGCAGAGATCACTCTTAATGCTCCCAATATCGTCTCAACAACGATAGATTAGAAGTGATTTCTTCTTTTGAAGGTTTATCCACTGAAAATGACACAGCTGTAGATAAATGTTCCTTCTAGAGGTACCACTTTGAAGAATAGAGTGGTGTACGTAATGCACTACTCATAAGGTTGCTGAAACTCTTCGGCAGCCCACGACCGGCTTCACCCTTCTTCAGACTCATTAGGTAGGCACCGTCCCCGAGTTCCATTTGAACCCAAGTTGCACGAACTTAGCGGAATACATGCATTTGCAATCAATTTGGTTTTGCGGCAGACTCACCTGGAAACCGCCTGAATCTCTCCTTTATGTTGAGGTGGCCTGATGCAGCACATTCAGTTGTTTAAAAACATCACAAACGGAAGAGTCAGCTGGGTTCCAGGTGAGTCTCTCGCAAAACCAAATCGATTTGCAAACGAGTGTATTTCTCGGAAGAGAGCGGTGTCTTCTGCTGGTTGGTCTTTTCTCGGAAGCACGCTTCCCAATCCAACCAAGCGGTTTCCTGAAGGATTTTCCTCCAGAGATGGACATTTTTACAATCACAGCTCCAATCTCTGGAGAGTATTGCAAGACAGTGTCATCAATTGTCAAAATTAAAAATAATACAGCTACAAAAATTGTTTTAGTTAGTCTCGACAAAACAGTGGTCTGTCACTGGACATAACACCCACAGCCGAGTGAAAATATCTGCCCCAACAACACGCAAAAGTGCGGATGGTGGTGCAATGCCAGTTGGCCTATATAATTTGTTGGCCTCCTAAAGAAGTTTTTTAAACTTCTGCCATGATACCGCGAACTTCGAAAGTGATCTTTATACATGGATATTGGATATAGTTCAGGTAGCATAGAGGAAGGTCTCAATGTTAACTCAGCTGCTACAGTGTGTCACTGTACTATTATAAAAACCGCGGTGCATGGGCCTCTGGCTTCAAGACACTTGCCACCCAACTAAGGCCGTTTGAGCCGTTCCACCTGAACGGTCTTTGTTCGGGATTATACATATATATATGCACTATGAATGCACATAAGTAAATTATTCCGTAGAATCCATCTACGATACGTTGGTGAGTTCCGCAGCTATTGCTTCATAAACGAACTCACAATCAGTTGGTTTAGTTCAAACACATCTTTCCTCAGGATTTCACCAGGAAAAAAGACCACCTGCTCATCGTAAACAAATAAAAACCATCAGATCCTTTTACTGAATTTGAGACTTTGGGTGAAACGTCTCCTCCTTGGAGAGAAGGAGTTGGATTCGGCTGCATGATTTGCCTCCCGGCTGCACTGGTTATTTACTCCCGCTGGAGCAAGGCATGCTTTACAGACCGATAGTATCCCAATGAGATAAGTAACAGCTCTTCACAAGTAAGGACGACTGACAAGAGACTTAAAGCGCGGGTGAAAAAAACACGCTTCAAAGTACACCTCGACAAATACTCTCATTTGCACAAGAATTTGGTTTTGAAAGGAGACTCAATTGAATCGAACAACTTTATGAGTGATGCGTTAGGTCTACATCTTGAACGACTTGAAGTAATACAATAACCGTCTTTTCGCGTCTAGTTGTGATCTTGTACAAATAGCTCATCGACTGTGGCCATCAGGCGGATATTTCTTTAGTGTGTACAATAGAATAAGTGTTAGCCCCTGTCTGCTGAACTACCTACAAGGTCTGTTGATTAAATAACTGAGTCTGGGTATCTTCACAAAAAGGCTTGAGGCCGATGTAGCGTCTACCGTGGTTTGAGCACATCGGATGTACATTGTGTGCTTTCCAGTTAAAATTTGACGTTCGAATTGCTAGTACTGGTTTGTACTTTCTTACTGGTTTACCTATGCAGTGCATACTGCGGTTGAAAAGTTGACACCATACAGCATAAGCATTTTTCTATCGTTACTCATGAGGATTTCGTAGTAATGAAACAGTGAATGAACTGGGTGGCGTTTGTTCACGCACTGCAACCGAGGTGCACACATTGCACCGATTCTACGATGGCGTACAGGTATGCCAGGGGAAACGCAGAAGCTCCCACTCAGTATTAGCTGGGACAACCGTACACCCGCTTTCTTGCAAAGGGAGGAAAATTCCATCAAAGCACTAACAAAGAGGATTGACACGGCAATAAATGCACACTTATCACAGAACACTAATTGGTCGCTGAGCTGAACGGTTTGACTGCAAACGTTTCAGCACCAAGCAAAATGACATCATCTGTGCGTTGTTAGGGAGCGGAGCGGGGCGTTGCGATTGCTCATTGACACTAATGGTATCAAGGATAAGACATTTGCAACTAAACTGTCCAGTTCAGCGAACAAACCAACGACCATCAACGCTACGTGAAGTGCCAAAATTCTCCGGTATGGTTCTGGTCCAAAAGCTGATAACCTTGCGTTCAAAACGTATACCATCTATCAGCTAGATCGAACAAACCAGACAAATTAGTGAAGCTACAATAACCGAAAGATGAACGAGAACGATAAGTAGAGCACGGATGGACGATGCGGACTTTATTACTGAACCGTAACTAGCAGCGGTAGCAAAAGACTGTTTACGGAGAGGTTACATTTCATCCAATTACCCCCAGTAGATATGGTACGGAAGTTCCATAGAGCTCTCTCCCAAAGTGACGCAAAGATGAAAATCCCCAACCACGGGAACCTTTTCGAAGAGTCATCACGGTGCCCCCCCGGAGGTCACGAACTAATGTGACATTCCCCGTAAAGACCGGAAAGCCCCTTCTTTCATGGTGTTATCTGTTCGAGGGACTAATGCGTCTGTGAGTATCGAGTCGGCACACGTATTTGTGACGAAAATCCACTTACCTTGACATCTGCGACGTATTTATCCATCCCGAAACCGGACAGTACACCCTGAAATGGAAAATTGGTTTGCACGGATAAGTTTGTCCATCTAATCGGGATGCCCACAATGGTTTTGGACATTCTCAGTGTTAAGGAATAATATAATCTCACTGACCTTGTGGCTCTGTATTTCGGATTGAAAACACGGCGGCCCTCATTTCTGGGACCGGGTGGCGTAACCAGTTTGATAAGCCAGCATAACCAATAACGGTGTATGGAAGCAATGTATGTGGGGGAATGTAAGGTGTCTCGTTGACACATGGGTTAAACTACTCTCTTGTCTAGCAAGTTCACGTACCCACGTGTTAATTTTATGTCGGCATGCGGGTGTTAAATAGTCCCTCAAGATGGTCAGTCTTACGTTCACGTCCATACAAGTTTTCTGTTAACATATTTTAGGACAGAAATGGTGGGCAACAAGCGTGAGTTCCTGAAGTTCTCTATGAAAGCCACGATTCGAGTAATTAATGGGCTTTGCATACAAGATAACAGAAAAAGCAGTAGTGACAGGCTGATGAGCCTTGAGAAGGGATGCGTCTCCTCTGTTTGCCGAGCTTCGTAATTAACGCGGTGAACCACGCAGTGAGGAGAACCTCCCGATTGGTGACAAAACGTTTGCAAGTTAATTTCCAAGCTCGGCGAACAGTTCAACAACCAACAAAAACAGCCAAGTGACTCCCCTTTAGTGTAGACTGACCACAGTCACCGTGTCGGTATAAGAGAAGATGTAAACGGATAGCATGGATACAACTTAATCGAACGTAGAAACTCCTACAAATCATATCATAGTAAAAGACTTGGAAGCTAGTTGTCCGCCTAACAATGGGTCCGCTCTGCAAAGAACGCCCTCAGCAAAAGCACCAGAGTCGACTGGAGACGATAGATGGAAACATAATAGGTGCAAAAAGAACTCTACAACCGAGTGAACCCACCTTAATCAGGAAAGCAAGCAAGAATTGACCATGGTATATGTCCGACAAGTGAGGCCAGTCTTCTTTCACAGCCTCCCAGGTAGCCACTCGGGATGCGTGGGACCAAGACGCACAGACTTGCAGCCCGTGAATACGATCCTGATCACGCACCGGGCCGTTTGGATCCAAACAGAATTTCAGCACCCGTAGTAGCGGTGAATGCGGCGGTTCGGCTGGATCTCCTCCGTCCTGATGGCCACTTACCTCCCTCGCCGCACCCAGTGCACTCAAAATATGCGGGCGTTCTTCTGGAGACTTTGCTAAACGATAGGCCTAAAAGGTAGGAACAGTTTAAGTGTAGATTAGAGGCGCGATAAGTCTCTGAACATCACCGTTCCCTGGAAGATAACCAAATCCACTATGAACTTAACAGTTGAAGACGATGCTTTATGAAGGAAGCAGCCGTGTTTTTGGAGGATAATAGACAACCCAGTGAAGGGCGTTACGCACGACGATCACCGGAAGACCACTGAATCAAGAAACCCGGTGGCGACAACATATATCCTGACGTAGGCAATTCCCACAGCAAGAGGCATTCCACCCAAATGTTCGTGAGACACTCAGGTGAAGTGTCTTGTGATTCGTTGTCTAATCAGTTTGTGGGTTGCTGATAAGCAGCAATGATTAAAAAAGACTACAGAAAGGGGCTGTCCATAAATATTTTCTTGTAACGGCTGTCTCAGATGACCAATGCACAATCAACGTTGAGTAACGTAACCCTGAAAAACACGACGGATGATAAATACACGCATCTCCGACTACCTAGTTTTCACAAAACACTAAGATGTACGTATCTGAGGACACCCATTCACAGAATAGTCCTAACGAACTGCTAGCGCAATGCAGCCTCTTCCAAGAACCAAGGTTATCTTGGAATTATGCCCCCAACTACTTGATACTGACATGATGGACAAAAAGCCAGACCGGAAAACGACCGCCCAGGTTTTGCTAGTAAATGAAAACACATTCTCACCTCCATCAAATAGTCAACCACATCATGACTTCCGTGTCGGACAACGGTTGAAAGGATAGCAACGCGGAGGTCTCCAGGAATAATGCTGGGGTTGGGATCACGACGATATAAATCAAACCTTCGTTGCGCCTCGGCAATCACATCGTTGTCACCAGCCTCGGCACCCGCAGTTCTAACCAGCAATGACCGCAGCAAACGTGCGTCGTGGGAGAGCTCGGCGGGGGCCGAATCACCGGTAGGGAAGAAATCTAATCACGAGATAATCACAAAGCAAAGTGGATAGAACAGAAGTGAAGTAATCCAAATTGCTCAGTGTTTCACAATAAAGAAAACAAAAATGTACCGCAGAAACCGATAAATATGTCCTCTTGGAGAATTCAAGTCAATCAAGTCCAGTTCCAAAGTTGGGACTTCTGTATTCAAGTTAATTACCAAGCATTTACATTAGTAGGCTGTAAGTTTGTGACAGACTGAGACAAACCAGTCTAATGAAGAGCCCGGGATCGGCTCGGGTCTAGTTGAAATTATCCAAGTGTGAACTTCAGTTGAGTTGCAGCAATAGTGCATTGCACCAGTTCTAAACTAGGTGCCACGGTACGGTGGTCCTAGCTACTGTCGTCACAAGGGAATAAAGGACACGTACGGCTAAAAATTGAGGGTGACGGTTTGGAGAGAGAGAGATGCCAGTTCGTGAATAATTATACACTTAAGGCAAGAACTCCTATTTAGGATCGACACTGGCATCGTAACCGGATCATGCATTCCACCGTTCCCAGCTATTTACGTAACTCGTCCCCGAGTCTCTAGATGGACAGACAGTGGCTGCCGATGAGTTCGAGGTCTCCGGTTAAAACCTTCATTGCTTGATCATCTCACTTACTACGATTAGACAACATGAAGCAACTTAGTCTTCATGTAGTTTACCGATTCCGTCGCCGCAAGCTGCACTGAGTCACGACGTGTGCAGATCTGGCAGCCGCTCGTGGATAGCCGCTGCCCGGGAGATTTATGAATTCAACCCATCCGTACCCAGTGAACAGTCGCCTAAAAGGAAGGTAAGTAGTGGATAACTGGACGAAGCACTCTGTGGAGCAGAAGTCCATCCGTATCTGACTTAAACCGTAAAATCTCTGCAGTTTATCGGGACTGCGCCGTTTTTTCCGAAAACCATCTAACGTACTTCGGCAGCACTGATCTGGTGCTCTGGTTACGCGTACGCAGACATCCTTCGTTGCACAATGAAGAGTCTCATATCACTAAACACACGCTCAAAAAGTGGTTGTTTAACCTAGAAAACCCTATCTCTCATCCACTTTTTTATTGGTGAAAAATAACTCGGAACGCACTCAGAGGTCTATAAAACTTGGTCACCGTGAGATTTATCAAATGCAAGATCGCAAGCAAAACACGGCAAAACCGAGTCACACATTTGTTTGTTTGAAAGTATGATACTGTGACAGGACTGGAAACAGCTAGAGTGAATCCTATCGTCCAAGACTGGTCCTCGTGTGCCCGGGGACAGTAATCACTCATGGGAAACCGGTACCGAACAGGGTGTGGAAATAGAACCGCGAGTACCATACTGAGGGCTAACACATTTGAACTGTGAAATCCATCTCGTCAAAAACTCACCCAAGGAGTCTAACACTGGTCGCACGAGACGCCGTAGGAAAGAATGATAAGCGGAGACGGACAATTCTCCTTCATGCACTAGCCGTCGAACATGCGCGGCCAAACCGTCATTGAGTACACATTGCCAAACAGCATACGATCGTTCACCTTCAACCAGTTGGGGGAGTACGGCAAGCCAGTCCGAAATGCGAATAAAGCCTGCCTTGGCCTTTTACAGAAACAAGATGGACGCAAAGCGGACGGTGGGTTAATAGTGATTGTTCTGAGAATGTTAGCAGTTCACTAAACATAGGTCTAGCTAAAGATCCGATTGCCAGTGCTACGGTTTACACACTGATCTTGGAATACGTGGCCACCAAAACACACTTACCAAAAGATGCTGGGTTCATACCGACCCGTACTGGATGAGATTACGCACAATACAATGCTCCCTAAGTGATGAAGGAAGATCTATGGTCTGATGACTCAAAAGTTTTCAAGTCAGTTAGCGCGTGATCACTAGTCCTGTAACATCTGGATGCAAAAATATAATTAAATCCATATACCAAACAGTTGTTCAGTCTAAAGCGAACGACAAAAAGCGGCCTCCTTTGGGAGAGACGAAACGGTGGTCTCTCATCAGGGGAACAACCGCACGCACCACCAGGAAGCACAAGTTCCTAATCTTAATGGTTTCTTCAGAAGAGAATTCGATTTCTACCGGTTAGTCAAGCGTTACCAATCGTGGTTAGTGAACTACTTTCCAAGAAGGCTGTTAGTTGTGGCAATGCAGAGCTTGTGGTGTGTATGTATAACCCAATGTACCGGTGCACTGGGAAAGTATTCAAAAATTGCACACTGATTTCGTACCCATTGGACACAGGGATTACAGAAATAAGCCCGGATAAAAAAATGCCTTTGATCGTTGGTATTGCCAGTATTTGTGGGTAACGGGAACGACTCTCTATAAATCGGTAATAAAGACATCATGGAATCGACCGCTGACATCACTTGGGAAGTAACCATGGAAAACATTTCCGACTATTAGGGGACGACATGTGTAGTTCTGTCCTCTATTGAAAACAAACCAGTGGGCGGTACCCTTTCTAGTTTCGGCGAATTTTTGGCGGTATGTTAACTTGACGTTTCTGACAGAACTGTGATAACTTTATTAAGGAAGGCTAGAATGGACATTATAGATCCATTAGCAGATAAAAGCAAACGTGATTACACAGTGAGAGATATGAACAAGTTCCGACGTGCCAAATGTGAACAACTTAAGGAAATGAAGTGGGAACTCACATCTTTCTCTTGATATGTGTGCGAGAAATGTTGTACAGTGGTTAGGTTGCGTTAAGCCTCTTGTGCTGTCTTGCACACTAAGAACTCTGTCACAAACACAAGCGAGATTTCTTAGAACCAACTAGACGTCAGAAAGTTTCAGACATTTTGTCACTGCAACTACTTAGAAGGATTTCACCATGTCCCAGTTAACCAAACAAGTATCCAATCGCTCAGCAGAGCAATAAGGTCTAAAGTAAGTTTCTAGAACAGTCTACCTGCGGCCAAAATTTACCCATTACAGACAGCATCGTTGTAACGAGGTTACGCTTCGTGTGATTCGGTCATTGGAGGCACCGGTTGGATCGGAATGTGTTTGGAGAACCTGAGGCCACCCTGTCAAGGTGGTTGGGCTTCAAGGCTGCAAAACCCTGCCGGCCACACTGTTTGAAACTCAGTTCTTTGAGGTTCAACCATACCAGATGTCCAACGGAGAACGGGCCGATGAAGAACAGCGAATCCTCCTACAGCCAGGAATCGCATTGCTGGGCTACCTCGAGATAAGACCTATTTTTCACTGAGACGGCAGTGTGAGGACCAGAATGTTCATAGTTATGGACACAGAGGTCCTAGCTTTACTGAAAAAGGGCGGGTTAGCAAAGGCTAGTCCTGAAATCGCGCACTCCGTTCACCCGACGATTGGACGAGACCGCTGGAGCACTCTCCACTGCGGCCGAAATACTTGCAAAAATCAAGACTCCGATACTGATCAAAAGGCACCTCCTATGCACATTAGGATTACCATGCATTGCTACCTGCGCCTTTGAGCCATCTCTCTCCCCAGTGCTCTGTGGATCAGAGTCTCGGGACGGGTTATCTGAAGTAATTCCCTATTTCCGGGGCCAGCACATGAGGCAAACTCTAAAGAGAAGACAGACACGTGTTCTACCACTCTTATCTTGGAATGCAGGGATAAGGATATGGATGGAGGAGATAGGCGTGCAAGCTGAACTAGTCTTCTTGCAAAATATATCAAACGTTCCAGGACAGGCGTCGCTGCTAGCTTCTAGGAAAGGTGGTGCTTTCGGTTGGAGTGGGACAGCACAGGAAAGCTGAAATGAACACAATATCGTATTCGCAGTTGCAGATGACATGAATTAAAGAATGACAAGTGAATCGAACTGCATCGTCTCCAGAATGATTACAATCCGATTGCAGGTGTCTAGGACGAGGTTTACCACAATTACGAGGGGCTACGCCCCCACAATCCCACACTTGAACGAGAAAAATGGTCAATTTCCAGCTCAGCTGTCGCACCTGGTTGCAGCTGTACGTCTTAGCGACTCTCGCTTCCTGTCAGTCGGTTTCCATGCTCGGGTTGGCAAGGGCTGGGAGACCTGACCCGTCGTCCACCTTTCCTGGCGTAATTCTTCTGGTGAGTCCACAACAAAGGTGGGAAGCACCAGAATCGAGTTTCGCTCTTGTTAGAGCTCATTAGCAGTGTATATCCAATGGCCGCGCCAGGGTTTGAACTCCGGGCACCTGACACGCGAGGCGAGCGTGTTACCATTACTCCTCAACACTTCATGGTAGCGATGCATCATCGAAGATCACTCGCTTTCTGTCCCTGTAATCGGTTTCCCACTAGCATCGACATGAGGTTCGAATGCTCACAGATAATTTTCATCTGCTAATGAGTAGAGTATTCCTCCGTACATCTGTTTCTTGTCCTTACCTGTCCTCTCGTTCGACCGTATGTGATCTACTGATGGTGACTCGCACACCTTCATAAGTGTAGAGTAAGGTTTTGACAATTATGTGTTAGAAGGGCATGGTTGTTAAAATCCAAATGAGGATGACCCGCTGTGAATACATAACATCCCAGGTTGAGTGACCTCAGCGTTCTCAAAGCTGTCATCTGTAAATCCACTAGATGCAACAATGTCCTGACAGTTCGGGTGGCTCACGTGCAACGAGAAAACACGATTTTGGGCGTTTGGTTAATGTAAGAGATATATAACAATGGAAAGTGTAACGAAATTGAAAGGAAACACAAATCCTTAATTGTCTGGTTACCCAGGCTCAGGATTGCTAAAGAGCACAGCATGAAGATCCCTCTTTGTCTCTGTGATCGATAAGTGACCTACGTGCACCAAACACGCACATCATCCTGTGCTCACGATATCAGCTAGCCTCGTTCTTCCCCTTATCACTGTCTTTGATGGGGCTGTCCTGAAACAAATACGAGTTAACTTATTGTTTTGTACAGTGAGCGGGCAAGGTCAGCGGCACTATCGGATTTGTACTGAAGGTACTTTCCAAACACTGACGCAAGACCAGTGAATTCCTAGTGGAGTCGTGGTGTTATATTACCGTGCAGTTTCTTCCGTCGGGATGAACCAGAGCAGTAATTTTGTCTTCAGTTGCATGGGTATGACTCAGGGGTAGATAATGAGATGCTTAGCGACCAGGCTGATTCGGATGAGGTAGGGGAAGGAGTTGTGGTTGAACAGGGCAAATAGCTTATCTACAAGAGGAATTAATGCGATCCATATTCTAAGAGTAGTGAGGAAACGTTTGCAGCACGCTTAATGCTAAGTCACCATTTATTGCGTAGAACTTACCAAGGCGAATCCATCATTAATGAAGGTAAACTTGGCCGCAACAGACCAGTTCAACGATTTCATTAGACGCGCGAATCTATAGAGTTGTTGCTCCGTGTAACAGGCGTGGTAGAAGCCGGTTCCATCCGCATTTATCTGAACGAGACAGTCATCTATGCTTGAGGCTGTCCAGGTAAGCGGGATGTCGACAACCTCACTTGCGCTAGTGAAAAGATGCTTGTAGGTAACCATGTGTTGACCGTCCGCTGATCGGCAAGTAAAAACGACCGGCACTGGCCACAACTGAGGCTCTTTGGGAGCTGAAATTAAACGGAGACCGTATGGCTAACAACGGATGATCGCACACGACACTAGTTGTATAAGTATTGGGGAATAACTCTCCTCGGATGACTAGGCGAAATGTGAGCATTCGTCCCTTTTCAGAACGGTAGACCCGGTTCAACTTGAAATGGTAGTAGAGAAACAAAAAAAGAATGTGTGAAACTTTTCGGGTTTTAGCTCTAGTGTGAGGTACGGCAAGTGAAACAACGAGTCTGGCGTCACAGTGGTCCCACTGTTCAGAGAACCAGTTTGCAACCAAAAAAGGTCAGGACAGAAAGCTAAGACCCTAATCGTTTGTTTGCCACATCCATTTGATTCATAAATGAAGTACTACGCGATTGCAGCAAGACGCGAGGGCTAGGACGATCTCATGCTGAGAAGCTTAAAAAAGCGAGTACTCCAAATGTTACGGATCGCCCGATCAATAGGTCGCATCGTCGTTTCTTACTGCATCTCCTATCTCCCACGTACAGGGTTGGCTGACACGCGGCAGAGATTAGTATGTCAACAGTGGTTGACCCACTGGACGCCTGAGCTGAGCTGTGGTAACATAAACGTTTGTGAAGAGGCGAATGCGTTACTATGCGTGAGCCAGTGAACCTGATATCACAGACACCATCAACAGCAACATAGAATGGAAAACCGATAGCTCAGGTAGCGCAAGTGGTCGCTGGTTTGTTCGCCGAGCCAGGTAATTCAATTGCCGAAATAAGCCTGGCACAAAACGACAGGGTAGGCAGTGGTAGCATGCTGGCCAATCGGGTCGGCTGTGAAGTTTTCACCACGTGCATCCAGAGATCATGGAGTGCCCAGCCAGGAAAGCACCCAGAGTTCATAGCACTCAGTTTGACTATAACCCTGTTCAGGCCTGGTAAATCAGAGACTGCGTTTACCCGGGTTGAATGGACTCCCGACTGCAGGAGAGCATGCTAAAAAACTGCCAATTAAGCTCAATCAATAAGTTCGATTGAGTTCACATGCAGCCCACTAGGGTGTCAAACGTAGGGGGACAAACATGGGCTAATTCAAACTGATTCAGTTAGTAATCAGTCTATTCGGTAAACACATCGCAATTAGCCGATAGACTGCGATATGGCTGGTAGAGGAAGTGATAAGAAATTATAAGGTACCGTCAGAATAATTGTGGTGACAACTTTGACTAAATTTGCTTACAGTAACTCTGAATTGCACTTACACGTGCATACCCAAAGGCTTGTAGCTCCAATTCAGGCAATATCAACGCACCTAGGATTATCGTGTGGAACAGAAAATCGAGGTCGTTCGTTGAACGCTAAAAAGCTGTGCAAACACAGTGTAACGCACAGTTACTTCTGTACTGCACTGTACTACACTGCGTTTCCAGGACTTGCTAACCCAGCATGCCTGGAATCTCACTCCCGATTGCAGGCGAGCAAAGGCTTGTAGCTCCAATTCAGGCAATATCAACTCACCTAGGATTATCGTGTGGGACAGAAAATTGAGGTCGTTCGTTGAACGCTAAAAAGCTGTGCAAGCAAAAATGATCGCAAGCACATTGTAACGCATGGTAACCTCTGTACTGCATACTACACTGCCTTTCCATGACTTGCTAACGCAGCATGCCTGGAATCTTAAAAATCGTTCAGCTGTAACACCCTTTCGGGGCCTAGCTGCCACGCCACCAGAAGGAAGCACGAGGGCTGGGATACTGCCAGATTGCCCAAGCCTAGACAGGGGAAGTCGAGAGGCACAGGTCGGGTTCGAACCACTGACCTTCCGGTCAGTAAATTCGCGCCCTAACCACGTGAGCCATCTCGCTCCGCCTGGAATCTTAGGAAAATTATGAAACAAATCGCCCGTACTACTGAGACACAGCATTGTGTTGGGAATGTATATTGAATGGACGACTATGCGAGCAATTCTGACCAAAAGCGGAATCGCCACAACGATAGCACCAGCAAATTTTCGCCAGTAGCTGTTTGGTTAAAAACTGAAAATGTCCTATGTACTATGTGAACGCAAGTTGCGTGTCAGTTAGCCTGGCTATGTCGTCAGCAAATTGAACGATTGCCGATCGATCGCGTTTGTACCTTGTGAATTTTTGGACATATGTTCCAAGTGTGACGTTGCAACAAAAACCTAACCAGAGAGTTGCACGTCAACAGCATGTCTACGAAGAGCACAATTTCATCGAGAAATTAATACCATAACCGAAATAGACAGGCGCCCACCCCACCGGGACATTGTAAGCCTGAACAGTACGCGTGACCCATTAACCCCGACGGAGCAATAATGAATGAGGATCATTCAGCTGTGACAACCAGTCGGTGCATGGCTGCCAGGCCATCTGAATGAAGCACGAGGGTTAAGATGGTGTCAGGCTGCCAAAGCCTGGACAGGAGCAGTCGAGATGACGAGAGTGAGTTCTAACCACGGACCTTCCGGTCGGTAATCCTGTGCGTTAATCAATGACCTGTATCGAGCAACCGGACGAGACAGCGCACAGTTGACACACGAACCAGTCGAAAACCAGGGAAGATGAACGCTAGGAGAATATTGAACAGCATGTTCTTGAGAAAAAGCGCTCCCACTAACTCGATGGCGCCAGCTTTGAACTCAGGAGGACCTAAAGAAGTCTTTACCGGTAGTTTCAACATCCCATCCACATTATTGATAAACTAAGTTATTTTTCGTCCCGGTGAGCGAGGTCACGTCGGCGAGATAGTCAAATGAGAGTCACTGATTGATCGGCTGAATGGTAATTGGGAAAACATAAGCCTTATTGAATCCAAACTGACATCATGCTAATGCCGCATTCATTTGCCCATTCGGACCGTGGACTTTTGATGTCGACATGTTCCGCTCCGCTCCCCGGTACCTACCATTCACCTTGCCACTAAGGCCGCCTTGTCCGACATTAGTGTGCTGGCATGTGCGCATGTGTGTGTCCATATCACTGACCGAATTACCCATGCATGTCGGTGCGCCGTCTGTTGGCCTGGATTGACTTGCTCTGTCATGATATCCGCATTGCCAATCAGAGTCGCGAGACTGGTCTCGACGCAACTCACACAACCGAACCGATATCGGCTCTCTGTTGTCTAGCTTGTCGAATTTGGGGCTAGGATGTAGAGGTCAGTGACGGACTTGCGAACTGGCTTACGCCAGGAACATGGACAATAGAGGTCTATTGTGTAATTTGCTTATCTTTGTGTCAATGGTACCGTAGGCTTTTGAACCCAATTCATCCTTTTGATATTCGGGATCGTCAAATCGTTCAGCTGTAGCACCCTTTCGGTGCCTAGCTGCCATGCCACCAGAAGGAAACACGAGGGCTGGGATACTGTCAGGTTGCCCAAGCCTAGACAGGGGAAGTCGAGAGGCAGAGGTGGGGTTCGAACCAAGGACCTTCCGGTCAGTACGCTCGCGCTCTAACCGCTGAGCCATCGTGGAACAGTAGGTGTGGTACTTTGAGTCACGCGCAGGTTTGACGATCCTGCGCGTGACCCAAAGTACCACACCTACTGTTCCACGATAAGAATGTTAAGTTGGTTTCGGTTAACAAATTCGTGGCTTGTTCCACATTCCAAGTTCAACGAGATCGCTGAACTCAAGAGTGCACAGTTGCCAGTGGCCTGGAGGAGGTATAGATACAAACTTCCAGCTTACAGTGATCACAACACTCCTCGCAATCCTCATGAATCAATCACGGCTCATGATCCAAGCCATGCACACATCGGGGACGATTCAAGGGTGACACATCATTTGGCGAAATACTAATTATTTAAGCGGTCTCACCTAAAGATCCATATAAATTGCTGAAACCTTCTGCCTCCGTCTCGGAGTAGCCACCTCAGAGTTTGTGACACTATGTGGGAGAAGTAGATGACAGATATCTCGGCAGACGATGATGAGATACTTCGGTCGTTACGCAGTTCAATAGTTCTTATGTGGATGAAGTGTCATTATCTATCACAAGATGTCATCAGCGTCCTCCATATCCGATAGCTGGATTACTTGGGAGCAACCCATTATTAACAATGCAGCTTTCAAGTGACCAGTGCAACACTTGTATGGTAAAGTTAAAAACAAAGGGACAACCTTACGCCATAGAAACCGAGAACGTCTGCGATATTTCGCCACAAGCTCGGACATCATCATCATCATCGACAGCATGACATCAGTGTTCAACACCGATGTTCGCTGCCGTACAACCATGATTTTTATTTGAAAGCCTTATTGTGAAGAAAAGAATAAAGATGGACGGGGAGGGGACTTACTGCTGCCTTACTACAATCATTCCGAGGTGCCTACACCTCCAAACACTTATTCAGGCAATCTGGATAGAAACTGACAACAAGATCGCCACTGACATCGGTTGGCAGCCATATCTTGCAGCGTCTCCAACCAGACGCAGTGGGGATCACGCGGTCCCCATCCTAGAAGGCGAGTAGCACCGACAGCACCCAAGCGTTTCGTAATTTCTTTCATACCCTTCTGCCAGGTCAAGGGTTGGCCACCTCTCTGCTTACGCCACTCTGAATTGGGCACGGAAAATAGCACTCTTCGGCAAACGATGATTAGGCATGCGCAACACATGTCCCAACCAACGTAGCTTCTGGTGCTGGACACATTCTTCAATGGAAGTACCCGTTGCACAACCCAAAACTCGCTTTCTAACTGCCTCGTTACGGATTCGCCGACACCATCCCACACGAGCTACGGTTCTGAGACAACGATTGTCGAACACCTGAAGACGTCTCAGTTCCGCTGCTCGAACAGGCCAAGTCTCACAGCCATACAACAAAACAGCCCGCACTGTAGCTTGATACACGCGTCCCTTGAGATTCAGGGACACACCACTTTGACGCCATAGGTGTCTCAAATTTAGCAAACGCGACCCGAGCCTTGCAGATTCGTGCATTTACCTCATCTGTCACACTACAATCAGAACTAATACAACTTCCAAGATATGTAAAACGCTCCACAACTTCCAGTACCTCTCCCTGGATTGTAAGTGGCGTGTTCAGTGACTGCATGTCCAGGAGCATGACCTTGCACTTTTTGGGTGCAAAGTGCATACCAAAGGACGGGATGACTTTGGTCAGTTCATCTAAAAATACTTGCGCCTTCTCCTCCTCTTCAAAGATAAGAACAAGCTCGGACTCTAGTTGCCGTATCATGATGTATGGGGCCTTTCCAAAATCTAACTCAATCAGGGCGTAGAAAGCTGCATGTAGACGTGCAGAAACCAAAATGGTTGTTTGCAAGTAGACATGGTAGTGTAGCAAAATATGGCGCAGGGTAGAGACCAGAGAATTACAGGGGTCATCAGTTTCCAGGCAATAAAGATGAGACTGATCTCCCTCGGTTAGACCGATCATTCCGCAATTGTTTCTTATAAATCGGGACAACCACTGTGTCTCTCCAAGAACAGGGAACCTAATCTTCTTTTGGGGGAAGAAGTACGAACAGGAGCGATTACTGCGATTTTCAAGAGAAGGCTTTTCACCAAACAGTCACCGGCTTCTCCTTATTAGATCTCTAGATGGACGAAAATCAGCAGTTCCGGCGCCTAATGGCATATGTGGTCGTAGGGTGCATTGGGCATCCTGGATGGTTCTCAGAAATTTAAAGGGTGCATGAACTGCAACCCTGATCACCAGGTTGGTTCCAAACCGTTTCACGGCATGGAGGCTTTGAACTTCCAGAGCGACAGCTCTGAACTCATTTTAATCGGAATTGGCTGAGCGACAAGAGAACCCAAATACATAGGAGTGCGAATGTCGAGTTGAGAGTTTGACTGATGCAGGGAACCAGCGTTATCATTTCAGGTCTAATCCAATTTAACTCAGGTCTACGAAGAGCATCACTTACATGCGTACAGATATGTTACTCTTGCTAGATTTTGCATGTCCTGATTCCATCAGATAATTTTTAAGCAAAAGGCACCGTTTTTCATACATACCGGATTCCCTAGGGAAGAGGGTACCACAAGGGTAGTTCGAACAAAGGTATGAAAAGTTTCGGGGTCTGTGCCTTGTGGTTGTTCGGTGGTACGTTCATCGTGTTATTCTTAAGGCTATCGTTAGCCAAATAAACGATTTTGGTCCCCATAAACTAGGTTCTCAATGCTCTTGTGTGTGGTATCTTCAAAACACGAAGAAGTAAACAAGTACCGGGCAGAATCTCCCAACAAGACACTGGATCAGTTCAACAACCACGCAAACTGTCAAAGACGGAGTTGTGTTCGAGCACTGTTCAGAAGAGTCTAGGTGTCCTGTCACAGAGCATGGTCGAAGAAGACAGAAGGACGACTTCATCACATGCTCCAAGGTATTTTATCCGAAGATCCTTGTAGAATCAGAGCCAGGCTATTTTGTCAACAGAACTAGAAAGCACAAGGAATACCCATCCGGGTACCAACCGAAAGAGATTTGAGACAACCGGCAATAACGGTTACCCTCAAATCCGAAGGCACTTTGGGGGAGACTCGGAAATAAAGGGAAAAACAGATGCAACAAAAAGAGCAAAAGTTACCTGTGACAAGCACAATTTAGGTCACACTAAAAAAGGATAGCTGGAATACATAAATATAACCTTAGCATCTTGTCTTGTTTCAGTTCACAAGAATGGAGAGGAACATGAGGCCTATTGTGTACTTGCCCATTCAAGAAAAAACAGAGCAGGAATTTGTTGAGGTGCGATACACTACACAGAAATCAGCCATCAATATAACGAAAGGGACTCAGTCTGCTCCCCCTGAGAATAAGGGAACTGTACGGACTCTGAGGAACGTGAAAAACGATAATGAATAGACTAATCAACTTTAAAACTAATAAAAGTAGGTTTCCAATCAACCAATCAAGTAGAAAACTATACCGCACGCAGCGAAGAAAAGGACCAATCAAAACAGATGAAGGTATCAAAAGAGCTCTGTATCAAACGCAACGTAATAAGACACAACACAAGCTGACCAATCAAGTCACGCGGCAACCGAGCAGCCACACTAGAGGTATTGGGCACAGTTCAGAAACTGCATAAACGCATGCAGAAGAGAGCGTATTTGATTACGGCTACAATCACGAGTCTAGGGAATCTTTTGCTGTGTGGAATTTCCCGACGAAGAATGCACTACAAGCAGCAGTTTGGATTCAGTCAGTCAACGAACAATAAGCCGCACATGAATAAAGGCGCGGAAAAGGGCAGTCACGCCTATCGCTGCTACCAGGGAACACCAGGTTGGTCAAAAGAACGTATGGACCCATAAGTTAACGTATGTTGGAATACAACATGGAACCCTCTATTTACTTAAATGATCCACCGGGAGTGTAATCACAAGATAGACTTGTGATCTGACGCCCTAAAAACGACCTCACAAGAGGTAGATTACTCTATTGAACTGTTACTAAGTAGTGTCTTTGCGTTAATTAGGAAAAAGTCAGGTAGTCTAGAACAAGTAAAGGTCCGGTAATCTTTAGCGGTACCCACTGGGTTTCGCCCGGAATTCTGACCGTGAATAATCGTGACGTGTTGCCTGTAGGTACTAATCTTCGAGGAAACCCAATAATGTGGGTAAAGACACTGGGATCTCGAGAAAGGTCAGTGGTTAAGGTGCGAAATTATTTCTTGGAAGGGTCGTTGTTCGAACTGACCCTCTGCATCTCGACTAGCCCAGGCCTAACCTAGGCAACCTAGCAGTATCTCAGCCCATGTGCTTTCTTCGGGTGGCACGGTAACTAGGTACCGAGGGAGGTGTTAGAGATGAATGATTTGTATTATTATCCTTATTAAAGACATTAGGTTCAATGTTTTATGACTTGTGGAATAAAAAACAACTAAGCAGTAAACAAAATGGAGAGAGGTGGACAGGTATGCCTAGGAATCCGGACAAACACCACTGTTACCACCAAAGAATGGTACGGACCAACGTCATTTGGAACCGTTCCAGCCAAGTACTAAATAAAAGTGCCGAAATTTTACGGTGGTCTTCCGAAGACAGATGTGCGGTGGTTGTTCCAGCATGTCAGTTTGAAAGTCGGATAACAGTGCTGACAACAAGTTAAGCTGATCAGAATGAACAGATTTGGAACGCGTTCAACTTTAAACCAAGCAAATGTGACTAGCTGGAAAGTAAACTGAAACAAAAAGTAGGAGAGGAACAGTCGGTGCTAATCCGCTAAAACGATTGAAAACACAGACTATGTAAGAACAGTTCCAAAGCCCCGAACCTAATGAAAGGCGATCATTTACGCTAGTCGGGGTTTTGAAGTTTCGTGAACTTTAGAAGCCCAAGGAACGCACACAGTGGAGTATGTGCAGTGAACTTATTTATCCTAAAAACTACACCTATTGAATTCTGGTTTATAAACCGAAGTTGCCCAACGGAGACACAAGTGACTGCGAATGCAAATAAAGAAAAGTTGTGTGAAACCGAACCAACCTCTAAACCTGAGCGAGTTAACCTGCAGCGACACACGGAACTTACTGTTCGGTGAAGTTGACGGCAATCGATACTGACGCTGTTCCAACTTCACCCGGATGTGTTTGTCTCGTAGCTCAAAAGGTTCAACCGAAACTACCGGAAAACCGGCTTTTTGTGTCCACGGTCGCATAATGGAAGCAACGGGAAGGCCGGAAGCGGACCCCAGGGCGTTCCAGAGGTCCTCCGTTGTCGCGTTTGCGTAGGCATGATTCGCCAAATAGGAACAGAGTCCAGCACGGAAAGCTTCGTCGCCAAGATAGGCATGGAGCATATGTATAAGACTGGAACCTTTGCTGTAGGATATGGTATCAAATATCTCGTCGATTTCATCCGGGTTGCTGACTTCGACCTGTGAGGCAAGATGAATCATAGGGTTCAACACAAAACGTGGTGCAGGAGTGAACGATGACACCGTAGTTAACTCACACATAGTAATGAGGATACACGATCATAAGAAAACAGAGCTCATGTTGCGTGACCTTCCTACTTGGCTCCATGAGTGACGACTAAAAAGACCGCTCTGTTTTCCGGGCAAATGGTTTGGCAATTTGGATGCACTGAACACTGACACAAAACATCCCAATCACAGCGCAAACTGATGGATTAAAATTGGATGTGGTTTAGATCCTAACGGCAGTAGACGGAAATATTTACATATACCTTTCGACAGAATAAAAGCTGGTGGGGATAAAAAATATAATAAATGTGAGGGAGTTTAAGTCGACCTGGACAGTCTTCAAGAGGTTCTATTTAAGCAGTTGAAATGGGAAAAGACACGGAACAAATAATACCATACAACAGCACACACAGTCTCTAGATTAGGTTCACTGAAACAAAAACAATCAAGTTGCTCTTCCACCATATTTCGGAGGAGCCAATAAGCACTCTTGGTATCCAGGAGACAGGTTTTGATCGCCAGGAACAGGTGCACATTAGCGAAGGCCACACTCACGTGTTTTTAGTCCAATATCGAACACCAAAATATCAACCAGGCCGGATTTCCTATCTTACGTTCCGCCCTTGAACTCACCCGTGACAATCGACGTAATTCCAAATGAGAACAAATCCACATAAGCCGCAAAACCGGGAACATTCATTGACATGTATTGTGAGAAGAAGTTGGAAATCTTCTTGTTGATCAAATCAGTCTGAATTATGACTATTATTGTTAGTATTATTGTATAAGTATCGATCGCCGAAATCAAATCCCCATGGATCCCAGGGGAGCTGTGATAGGAATGAAGTGACGAATCAATAACAGACACCCAGATAGGGGACAAACAAAAGCTGTTCCGTGATTTAAAAATATGGTATTACCAGACTTAAAAACAAGTGTTTAAAGGTCGTTTTAAATGGCGCACTACCAGCAGAATACTTTTTGAGGTGACCATATGTCACTGCAATGCATTTGACCAGATGACAACTGACGTTTCGACAACCGAACATGGATCGGAATGTATTTATTTATGTCACTTGTATGTATTTACGTCTGCACATCGAGAATTCAGGTTGATGAACAAATATTTTTGGGAAATCCTCATGGGAAGTGAAAAATTGTGGCTGATTAGCCTATGGGAAGTGCATATTGGCAAGAACAAATAGTATAAACGAGAGAGATTCGGTTGATTTTCTCCCTAACATCCACTTAACCTGCAGATTAGAGAATAACTCAACAAATGGTGTGTTTGAAAGTTCAACAACTGAACGTCTTCGGCTTGAACGGCCCATTGATTGTCATTGCTTACAAAGACTCCATAAGGCTACGCATGAACCGACATTTTCACCACATCCCGATCAACTTTACAGCATTCAATTCGAACTTGTAGTTCGCACCATAGAGAAAACGCACCAGATGCACATAACCTAGAGCTACCGAAATCCCGGACAATTGTGTTGTGCTCTTTGAATTAGCAGTTAGCAAACGTCTAGATATTTTTGCCGAATTGTGAAATACACTTCGTTTTGGTACTTCTCAGACCATAAAATTAGATGAGTTGGAAGCCACAATGGGCTTTTTATATGTGAGAATACTGTTCAGCTGTAACACCCTTTCGGTGCCTAGCTACCATACCACCCGAGGGAAGCACGAGGGCTGGGATACTGCCAGGTTGCCCAAACCTAGACAGGGGAAGTCGATAGGCTGGTATTAGCTGGTCAAACAATGCGAGTTGGATAAGTGTATTTGTCCTGATCGGTATGGGCTCCGGGTACTGTTGGATGACGGTTTTACACACCCGCTCTCAGAACTGAGCCGCAGTTAACGAAGTTCGAAACAGACTCGACAACGGCTTCTCATGAATAAGCTTTAGGGACTTTCGAGCGATCAGGGACCTATGGTATTTGCTGTCACACCCGATATCCCAGTTGTGACGATGCAGAACGTGTACTCCGTCTGAACAGGATTGCAGTTAACGCTTAATCCTCAGCTGATGGTGGTGGTCGCGGGATTCGTACAATCTCTACACACATAAGTCTCATTCGATCTGCCTTCCTCCCATGCTAGTTCAATTATTCTGGTCATTGTGGAGATGAGGGTCGTGGATGATAATCGTAAAATGCCAAATGGGACAACTACTCGCTTCCCCTCACCATGTTCGATAACTGGTCATAAGCTTGAAACATCAAGCACGGTAAAAACACCTTTAGGACATACATGCGTGATCCAACGTTTATTCCTCTTCTTGCCATCGTGTTTCACTCATTCGTGTATCGGACCTCATACAGTGATCGAATCCCAGTAATTTTCACCACGCACTTTCACACACCTCACTTCGGGGAGGATCACTGCTTCATACAGTGAATGTAACTCAACAAAGATTCAAAACTGAGATCTTTCAACAAGAAAAATACCTTTTGGCACATGGCTGTCGTGCATAGTGGGTCGCATAACAACTAACTGCATGCAGCGCAACTAGCCAACATGATTAAACGGAATATATGCGGAAGACGACCATCATACAATGTCAGCGAGAAAAGACCCTGTCCTCTCAGCAGAACTCAGAGCTTAGAACCGTTAATTGTGGCACCTTGTTGATTTGACGCGGAAGTTTTCGCTTGGCAGGCTGGTTGTGACATCAATGTTGATTAACCGAGTAACCGAGATCGTTTCGATCGATAAAAGTGAGAAGACACAACACGGCTGATTAGTCCGCGCGTCATTTAAAAACACTTTGTAGGGGATAACGCTCAAAGTAGGAATACATTCCAAATGTAACCGGTTTCCGGAAACATGTATTCCTATCTCTTTGGTACCGGAGAATGCGGCCAAAGCATGACACCTTGAGTTTGCTAAGACATAGAGTGCAGATTCGTGAGGTACACATTACTGGTGATTGCCATAAGGATGCAGCGGCTGTACAGTGCTTCTCGACGTTTTGGCATACATCGACTTCATTCACAGGAATTATGCTGGCTCATATTTTCAGAAGGACATCTCAATTCCAAACAACTGGCCTGCGAGGTGGTGGCTGAAAATTACCCACACTAGCTGCTACTGGCTGACGGAAGGCTCGCCCACACTGGCCCGTACCGATTTCCGACTAGCAGATACATCACCCACACATTTTCTAGTCCACGTTCATTTGTACGGCTTTAGAGGCCCGCAACTGGAATTACAGCCCCACATGCCAGTAGAATAACGTAAAACTCATCAAAATATGTTTCGTTCCATTCATTAGCTGGGGCAGATTCGGGTTACTGCATCGTAATAAAGTCATATGGGTTGGTGGCATATCACAAAATGCAGACGCTAAGGATTTATGGAAATTCGAGAGTAACGGCAGGAGTATGATGCACTCAGAGTATTGGACACCCAAAGGGGTTACATGACACTAAGTGCACATACGAAGCGACTGTACACTGACCATTATGCGTGCTATGTAGAATGCTAGTCTGAATGAGGAATACCAATCACCGAGGCGAGGTGGATAGCGAATGTGTCGCCTTATCTAAATTCCTCAGTATGAAATTAGTGACACTGCATCAGTTTACTCCTCCTAGACCATTTCAGGCGATATCTTCGGGAAACTGCATCTTCCGCGGAGCACGAAACCTTGCGAAGAACAGAAATTGACGAAGATTGCGGGAAATGAACGTTCACTTAGACCATTTCAGGCGACATCTTCGGGTGACTGCGTCTTCCGCGGAGCAAGAAAACTTGCGAAGAATAGAAATTGACGAAGATTGCGGGAAATGAACTTTGGCCTACAAAAACAGGGACTGATGCATTTTTAGACAACGGAAGTGCACTTGTTTTTCGATTTCCTTATTTTTTTCGTGCCGGGCACCAAACTTATAATTCTATGAATCGAGTCGAGCAAGGTTGACACCTCCGTTGAAGACGTCCACCCATGATTCAGAAATGGCATGTAACAGTCCTTTATACTGCCTTAATATACGAATGAAAACGTAGTCTGGTAGTTCCATGCTTCAT
Organism: Clonorchis sinensis; assembly: GCA_003604175.2. Lineage (NCBI taxonomy): Eukaryota > Metazoa > Platyhelminthes > Trematoda > Opisthorchiida > Opisthorchiidae > Clonorchis > Clonorchis sinensis. Next base: position 11,511,368 of record CM030371.1, read on the forward strand.
GATATCTCCTGTCTAGTCGGTAGTTCACGTCCAACTCCTAACGTGTCTTTTTCACTCATCCTATGTATACTTCGATTTTCCACTCCAGAATTCAACCTACAACCTACGGTAGATCACTTCTCAGATACAATCGTGATTAGGAATGGTAATGGGGGACAATTAAAACATAGTTTACGTGAAACAGTGAATGTGACATTCGGCGAACAGGAGAATTCTTGAGCCAGGACTATGATACTATTTATAGTGGTAAATGCAAGGAAAGGGTGTTACTGATGAACGATTGTTACTGTCATTATACTCAGACATAATACAAACTTAGGAATCGTCCAGCAGCATCGAAACGGAGCATTCAACAAAGGACAGAGTGCACTGGGTGCACACGACCTTCATACAGAGCGGATTCTAAGCTCATGCACTGCAAAGTCTACACCAGGATGCCCCCAGGTTTCAGTTTAGAACCAACCGGCTTGAAATACAAACATTCTTATCATGCGAGGACGCATTGGCCTGCTTCGCCCACCTTATCGCCAGTTCTGGCGCATCCATCGCACATTTACTCGCTGTTTTGTGCTATTGTGCTGCCATAAATTCAGTGTCCTCCCAACAACGGTTTTGGGGTCAAGAGCGGTGAAAATGTCTGGTTTGCACCGAAATCCTCCCTCAGATCCCATAACAATAAACAAATGCGTTCGTGGCGAGGTCATATGGTGTTGCTACTATGCATGTTTTGCCTCACATATGGACGGAAACAACAACCTAGTTTGGCATTGTAGGCGGCACAACTCGGTACGCTCGATGAAACCATAGCAACGAAACTACCGAGCGGATTTGAAGGAAACAAGATTAGATGGATGGAAATAACAACATAGTTTGCCATTGCAGGCGGCATAACTCGGTACGCTCGACAAAATCATAGCAACGAAATTACCGAGCGGATTTGAAGGAAACAAGATTAGAACATTATCAAATATGTCGATATTTTTTACCCTTGAAATTCGTACAGAAAACCGTGGTTCCACTCGGATGAAGTTGGTGTGCGCTGTTTAGTCTACCTAAGTGAGAGAATTAGCATTGCCAAGTGGCAACCGAGACTCTGAGACATGCGACTTCATAGTATCAGCCATTTCCAGGAGTAGACAGGCTGATAACTCGTTTCAACCAATTGAAAACCACAGGATATATCATCATCATCAACAACAACAATACAAGATGAGAACCCTGGTGCTTCACTGCCATATGAAAAATGGCTGGCATTCGGGAGGCACCATGTGTCCAAGCGGATTCGGTTGTTCGGAAGTTGGTACTGTACAGAAACAACAGCACGTACCTGCAGTAGGAATCCACCGTTGTCCGTGCGCCTCTATTCCAGTCTTACACGACCATCCAATGGAGTCTCAGCAGTGCTAAGTTTACCTACTTGCGCATTCATACCAGCCGCAACCACAACAGTATCCGAGCTCTTTGCTTGCCGCAATGAGGTACTCAAAGCTTTTGGAAAGCTGTCCTTGAGTGTAACACAGCTGCAGTTAGAGCGCAAGCAAACACGACGAACAGGCAGCGACTATCGGCGTGTTTACTGGACACTTCCACAGACGCACAGAGGCGGCTATCAACCATTCAACTATGGACCCTTCAGCTCAGTGGTTTAGAACAGCAACAGCGACTTCTGGATCACCAGAGGCGAGAGGAAACCGATGGAGAGGTCAGTGTAGCACCTTCACTTGGGTCTGGAATCCCCGTTTTAGAGACAACACACCATCAGAAAGCGAGTTCAGCGTACATGCAAGAGCGGTCTGTCGTCCAGCTGGTTTCAGAGTGTGAACATCAAAGGCTACCAGATGGGCTGGGCGTCAGGGGTTGACGAGTGATTTCGAAGTATCTGTAGTCATTTCGGGCGAGTCAACCGTAGATATTTCAGCTAGCGGCAATGGGCGGCGAACGGATCTGTCAGCCCTTGAGAGTGGGACCACAAAGACATCGCTAGGAACGCGGTAAGGAGGGTGAGAGGTGTAAATATATGGAAGAGAAAGAAGGGGGCGTCAGCAGTAGCCTGTCGGCGCTTAACCGCCCCACTGTACACAGCAAGGGAGGAAACCACGCCGATGGCACTCCGCGACGGCTGGTGTGGCAAGAGATTAGTTGTAAGTGTGCAATTAATGGTTGTACACCGACTGGGATACTTTCAAGGCGCCCACGCAAGAGGACGACTAGGGTCCCCAACCAAAGCCTTTGGCTCAAAAACCTAGTAGAAAGCCTACATTTTTAAGCAACAATTTACCACACGTGTTCCAACCCCCAATAGGGGGAACCAGGAAACCGTGTTAGTCATACCTCTACTCACTGAACTACCTTGTATGAGAGAGTCAGTGGATACCACACGTACACTCCCCAGTTTAGTTCAATGGGTTATGAAGTTGTACAAGTCGTCGCACAGCGGTAAGGTCCAGTCACTTGGAGACAGACATACTGACGCATCCAATGTTCACTACGGCAAAAGACCATTACTTGAAAGTTGATTCGGTAGCTGCTCTGAACTGAAAAAGGATAGGGCGATTCAATTTGTCACCCACACATTTATTAGAAGTGTAAGGGAGAATTAGAAGTTTTGAAATGAAATCGCCAAAATAAAACTACTGAAAATTCACCAAACGTTGGGTCGCTCTGGAGCTGTCCTACAATGTGGTTGCACCAATCTCCCATTTTTTTGTCAACTTAGCGTAGGCTTCTCCACGATGTAATTGCACGCTCCTTCAAGTCCATTTGTCCATGGAGGAATTATGGTTAAAAACATGGGTGTTCGGGGCCAGGCAACTTGATCGTCCTTTGGATATCACAGCTTGACTGTCCGGCATTCCAGTTGGCAATCAGTAAACAGCATGTCTCAAGTGATTATCCCACGAATGTGCTGGAGCCACAAGCACCAATAACTTAGTAAAAAACGAATGAGAGCGCTTCTTCTGAGGAAGTACACTAAGCACTGCTGTTGTTCCTTCATTCTTCACGGACTTTATTACAATTCAAACGCATATATCGCGTGTGGGTTGCTTATGAGCATTGCGCTGGTCACGCACGCTGTGTATTGAGGTTTCCGACAGGGAAATTTGAGTCGAGCGTAGGTTTGACAGTCCCGAAAATCAAAAAGGAGGATTGGGTTCGACAGCATAAAACAATGATAAGCAAAGTTGCACAAAGTTGCACCTCAACTGCCGTCCAGGCGTCAACACGTGCGCAAGTCTGTCACTGACCGACACAGTGCAGCAGGAATGTCCATAAACCAAATAACAGCGCGCGGAAGGTTGGCTCGGTGGTGTGAATTGCAGTCGTCCCTTCCGAGGCCAGTTCCGGATATCACGACAGAGCAAGTCAAGGCAAACCCAACAGATGAATGACGGACACGCACACGTAAGTAGGTCCGTGACCAAGACACACGCATACGCAGATGCTTTTGAAGTGGCGGAACAAGTGAATGTCAAAAGTACACGGGCGGAGGAAGCAACTGAATGGGGGGATGACCAAGTATGTCTCGCGTGCATCGGTGGAGCAGTGGGACACAATTGTCTTCCGGACACACCGAAGGATAGGCACTGCTGGTGATCCCTAATAACAGCGAGACCCGAGTTCAGTGCTTTCATTTGAACTCACCAGAATGACCGTGCGAGGGCAGAGGGCAACTGTACAAACTGATGTGAACGTCAATTATAATAAATAAATGAATAAATCGTTCAACTGTAGCACCCTTTCGGTGCCTAGCTGCCATGCCACCCGAGGGAAGCACGAGGGCTGGGATACTGCCAGGTTGCCCAAGCCTAGACAGGGGAAGTCGAGAGGCAGAGGCAGGGTTCGAACCACGGACCTTCCGGTCAGTACGCTCGCGCTTTAACCGCTGAGCTATCTCACCCCGTCAATTATAATGATATCCAATTATATTCGATGAGCTCGGTTTCCAACTGTTACTAGCCGTGTTGACTCTATGTAGATACTCTTTAAATGTCGGGTTCACTGGCCGACTGTTGATCTGTTCGACCGGCTACGTAGTGAAACTGAACAGGTTTTGCCCTCAAATGTGGAGACATCGTCAACATATGGTGTGGTGGCTATTTCATCCACTTCTTCGCGCTACTTGGTTCATTAGTTGTCTGGTCCTTCGTGGGATCTAGAGTCCACCCAACGTAAAATTCCTCTATGGACGGGGACTGATAGACTGGGGTTGGTGTCGATATGTCGAGTACCACGCCGCGACAGTCTTCCGCTCCCTTTTTATCTTTACATGGGAAAGTAGTTGAACAGTATCCCATCTAAACCGATGTCTTTCTGCGTTGTTCATACTATTCTCCATCAAACTCAAAGTAGACTGCCAAGTGTAGACCCGGTGGTTCGCAGCTAGCTTCTCTCTCGAACGTTCTATTTATGCTCTTCGGATGTTCAAAAGTTGAGCACGACACACTGAGTACGAGAGCTTACTAGAACACGCAACGTAAAATTACCGCCATATCCCTTGAGGTCAACAATCGAGTTATCCATTTTCATATTTTCAACACCGGTAATCGATTTGATTGATTATTGATGAATTAATAATTGATGTGATTAATCGGTAGAATTAATTACAATGACTAATAACTTATATGATCAACGAATTCCCTGAATTATTCCAAACATGCGACGTCTGCGTGAGGGAGGCAGCTTATGGCTACAGAAGGAGAGAGTGGAAATGACCAGAAGGTTCTATGCTAACGGACAATGCTACTTGGCTGTGCTAATAAGGGAAGGTCTGACGCCCGTAGTATATGAGCATTTTTTTCTGACTACTACTGAATAAACAGTAGCCGAAATACGGGCGACAATATTCATGTGGCGAGTGCCAGTCTGGGATCGCCGGCAGGACGGGCACATGCACACGAATTTGTCAAAAAGTGAGGAAAATAAAGGGAAAACGGGCTTTCAGGATGTTTTTTGGGGAACCACCACAGAAAAGTGGGTAGTGTATCCAAATTCATTCACTTCTTTGCAGGAATGGGCTCGGTTGCATTTCACTTCGACTGGGGTCAACGCATCCCAAGATCTGTGATCCGAGAACGGTACCTACGATTGTTTTCACTGCACCGCTTGGTTGTCTTCACCTCTCCCTGTCCCAAAGAACACAGAAAATGAGGCCCAACATACCATCGAAAAGTACCAAGATGTTAAATCCGTACCTGCAAGCCTCATCACTTTTCACCTGTACGGTTTGGTTTATGTCTAACGAGCTCTAGTGAAGTTTTGTTAATGTGTTGGACTTCACCCCCTAAGTTTACTATTCTTATCTTACGGATATTACTTATTTATGGTTACTTAGTACGGAGACCATTTGTCTTTTGTACCAAACCACATTATCTGCGCTAATCATCCATGTACCCGTTCAACACTCCAATGCCTTCCTAATACTCAAATTTACATATATGAAAAAAGCATCCCCACAAGATGCATCAGGAATCTAGGATGATAAAAAATAGTTCAGCTGTAGCACCCTTTCGGTGCCTAACTGCCATGCCGCCCGAAGGTTGCAGGAGGGTTAGGATACTGCCAGGTTGCCCAAGCCTAGACCGGGGAAGTCGAGAGGCAGAGGTCGGGTTCTAATCACGGACCTTCCGGTCAGTAAATTCGCGCCTGCAACGATCGAATCTCCGGGCCAGTCAATCATTCAATTAATTCAGCAAAAGCCGATGAGTCTTCAGGCACGCTAGAGAAGCACGGCTGAAGGTGATCAGCTTCAGGCATTTTATAGAAGCACGATCGATGTTGATGGGTGTTCACTAAACGCCTATCAGACAGCCCGGGTCAATTTCAGAAAGTGCCCTTTAAATAGCGCGGGGGCGTTGTAAATTTTTGCACTCGCACGCTCTCGCTTGTTGCAATAAAGCTGTTGTGTTCCTTGTCGGTGAGTTTTTTCTGGTACCAGGCACTGAAGCTGGACCAGCACTCAGATATAACACAGATAAGGGGAGAAAATGGATGTCATGATAGAGGGCTCGACATACGGATCAGAAACCTGGCCGCTGCGCGCCGAGGACGTCAAAAGATTTTCAGTGTTTGACCATTGATGTCTTCGGAGCAATGTTTGCGTCTGGTGGGAACACCGGATCAGCAATGCTGAAGTACGTCGAATGGTGTTCGGAAGAAATAACTCACCCTCGATAGATGAACTGATCACACTGCACAGGTTGCGCTGATGTGGCTACGTGCTCCGTACGTTAGAATAGGTGAGGATGGTGTGGTTACGGCATAAAACTGCAAAATGGTTGGCAGTGTTTTCCCCGTAACACAACTCTCGTAACGATAATGCGGAATCGGTACCCAAATTTGTGACAGGATGCGTACGATTTCATGACGAATATAGAGTAAAATTACCGCGCATTGGGAAAACTATTTAAGCAAGCCTACGGGTGACGATATAATGCTGGGAATAACAAAATTTAACCGGCATGTGACCAAATGCCTATGGACAAAGAAATCACATTTTGGCAAGAGTATACCGTAATGAGTGCGTCCTTCAGTGTCATCCAAGCAGAAGTCCCACTCTGGTGTTCATAACCCTTCGTTTGGGATCTCTGGAGTTAATCAATTCATGGGAAAAGAAAGTCTCAGCTGTTTCCGTGTGTCTTCCGTTCAGACAACCACGATATAGACTGCAAAGAGGTTGCTTTCTTGAGAAAAACGATCCCTACAACATACTGCCTAAAAGAATCACAAGAACATCCTTCCTCTAGCTGGGAAAACAGAAAATGAGATGGCAATCGAAACAACAAAACCTATGCTGAAATTCCTTTTCAAGCTCAGAAAGGGAAACTCACACAAGTATATGCCATACAAGCGGATGACGCTAATACAGGGCTAGTAGAGAATGGACCCGTACCCAATGGGCTAGGATGGGTCATCCGGGTGGATAATCAGTTTTGCTAAAAAAATCACTTACCTCAATCGGATGTGAATTGGCCAATGCGTCTAGTCGAAGCGCACAGGCTAATTCGCCATAGGTGAAGTGAGTCTGGGAAAAAAGAGAAGAAATCGATAGACTTTGCTGTTGGCGATAGTTATGCACATCCCGCTGGTCAGCAGATAGCATACAAAGTTAGACTGATCCAGTGATTCCCGTTAGATTACGGGAACAGACTTCATGTGAAATCGTCTCTTAGGGATGAGATAAACACTAGCTATGAACTTCGGAAAGACCGCGTCATAATATACTTCAAGTTAGATAGCCCTTGAAAAAGACCCAGTTTAAATTGTCCATCAGATAACATTTGGATTTAGGGGTCCCTAGTTCAGCCGAACTCCGCTAGTCGTGGTCTCTTTAAAGCTGAGCGATCCACCAAGACGCTAACTGGGGAAAACACATAAAGTTGTAAAGTGCGTGCAGCTAAACGAGCGAGGATGCGGAATAAGGATTAATTTTCGTCGTTCCGCTCTCAAAACTGGTGTGTCTTTAAAACTGGATTTCACCTTGCGACCTGTGCCTGTCAAAAAGCTCAAACGCATTGCGCAGCTATATGCTTCTCACTGAAACTCAGAAGCCGTGCACATCTCATAAATATCTGCGAGGATTCGAACCTTAACTCTTCATTCATGTAGACAGTGTGCGCAACAGAATCCGCTAGCCAAAACCCCAGTTTGCTAGTAAGAAGCACCGGCTATACCCAAACTAACGTTCTGCTCAAGGGAGGCTGTCTCATGAAGTCTCAGTAACGCACAACTGAGGGTGATTCTGGTGGATTGGGCGAAAAGGAGTACATTGGTTGAAGAGCCTTCTTCAGTTCCCCTGCAACCTTACAAGACTCACTTTCTTTCGGAGCTCAGGGATGTGCATTGTAAAAAAGTCAAGGAACAATGGGAATGTGGAGTGTATTATATCTTCAAAGAAGGACAAGTCGACCGAGACCGGCTATAGTGGCCCTGATAAGAGTGGGAATACAATATAGAAAAAAGACCAGTATTTCCACATATAAGGGCAAAGATTCAAGAGGTGTTTGGATATCATGACAGAACAATGCTACGCAGCAGGGACCCCACATTTGCTTACATCAAAAGAACCATTAATCAATATTGACTCACCAGTGTAACACAAACACACCAAATAAATCCCCATCGGGGAAAACAATAAAATGGAGAAGAGGAGAGGCCCTATTCTGGCCTATCACAAACGATCGAGGAGTCCTCCAAAGATCGTTTCGATAATTTGAATAGGGACTGATGGCGCAAACATCACTGACACCCGGATACAGCTAAAGTTTATAGCGTCTTCAAAAGGTGCGGGAAGTGGGGACACGTAGACCTCGTCCTGGACGGCGAATCACATCCAGACTTCTTCTATTCCCCTTTGTTTAGCCACACGTCGTTGGCCCCTTGGCGCCCTCAATGGCGCTCTTGCATCAAAACTATTGCCTTTAATGCATAGCTCCCTTCCCAACCCCATTCCCCACTTAAAAGTCCACTGACAGATATGTATTTACGCACGAATCTATAAGCTCCCGCCTCCAATGCACAGCAAACTACCCCACCTCCCCAAATCATCGGTGAACGAAACAGTGGCAGCTGCAACCACTGTACGACAAGTACGCGAATCTTACAGCTGATGTCGACGATGATGATTCCACCGATCTGAACTATAGCTCAAAACGCACAAAACATGGAAGATCACCACTACGTGTGATGCCGCAAACATCCAGCCGAAATCAGTTGTTGCTCTGATATATCTGAGAGCCCGTCAGACCCGGAAAACCAACAAAGCTGAGAATCAAAAGTGCTCTGTAATGACTGTTCCTCGAAAATGAATTAGCTTCAGAAATGTCCAGCATCCTCTGTCATGGACAGTCGTTGGTGGCCGCACACTCTAGGAAAACGAGAGAAAATTGAGCCGACCCATCAGTCTTTGTCAAAACTGGTTAAAGATGGATCGTGAGTGGAGGTGAGAATGATCAGCCCACAAGCGGGGACGGTAAAAAAAAAGCAGACAACTCACCCAAATGTCCATTTCGGGGAAACAGTGGTTGGTACACAGGTATTCGATCCACGTGGCAAAACCTTCTTTAAGCCAAAGGTCGGTCCACCATTCCATCGTAACTAAATTCCCGAACCACATATGAGCCAGCTCGTGCGAGACGGTCAGAGCGATTGACTGTTTGGAACCAGGCGAGGCGGTGTCTTTCTCAGCTAACAACGTGCGCTCGCTTAGAAGGACAATGGAAGATAAATGTAGAGCACACAGACAAAATGAGCATGTTTGGGTATTGGAGGGTGATACAGAATTTGCTTACCGATATGTGACCAGTCCCCAATTTTCCATTGCGCCACCAGAAAAGTCTGGGATCGCAAGCATATCGCATTTTGGCAAAGGGTATCGAACGCCAAAGTAGTCACCAAAGAATGGCAAGCTACGACACGCCGTGTCCAAGGCTAGTTCACCACGTCCAGCTTCGGTAACGAGGCCAGGACGAGAGTAGACACGAACCAAAACGCCGTTCCTGTCCCGAGCCTGAGAAGAACGGCAAAAACATACTAAACAGATTTTCCAAAGCTCCCTGAACTTGTACATTGTGCACACATTTGTGTGCGTGCGGACTCGAGTAAGAATAGAAAACAAAACTCCGAACGTGTAGATAAGGACAGTGAGATAGCTTGATGCGGAAGCGATCAAGTAACGAATTGCCTCTTGGAACGAAACTTGTCACAGGACAGGAGTCGTTTTTTCGAGATATCACTTATCGGAGCTGGTCAAGAACTCAGGCCCGATGAAAAGGATAACTTAAGACTAAGTAGAGATTAGTTGAAATTGCAGGAAATGAAAAACACACCTGTTGCGATAGCGGTCTGTTTGAAACTCATGAAGAAAAGGTTAACTGTGTATTGTATAAACGTAATACACTACTCATAAAGTTGCTGAAAACTCTTCGATAGACCACAACCGGTCTCGCCCTTCTTGGGGTTCATCAGGTGGATGCATTCCCCGAGTTCTCATCAACCTTATGTTCTACGTGAACCCAAAATGCACGAACTTAGCGAAATACACTCATTTGCATGTTAATTTGGCTTTATCGAGAGACTCACCTTGAACCTAGCTGAATCTCCCGTTTATGTTTAAAAACGAAAGATGCAGCTGGGTTCCCGCCAAAAGCAAATTGGCATGCAAATGGGTGTAATTCGCTAATTTACTGTGCCTTGTTTTTATATTTTATCTTCTCCACTTTGACTTGGACTGCATCCATACCGGGAAACAGCTGCTAATGACCGCCACTGACCGCTGCGGTTACTCGAACGGAAATAATTCCATCAAAGCCTGCTCTAGTCAGCCCATCCAGGCAGTGGATACACGAAGCGAACACTAGCAGCGAACTAGGAACCCTATTAATTTTATTATCAGATAACCGTAATGCTTTGTGGTTTGAGTTCAAATCATCGGCTGTACCTCACCAACATAAACAACCGACATGCGACGCTACTCGATGTCCCCTCTCTACAGGGTAACCTTCGAAACAAATCGGAAAAGCAGTGTACAGGACGTGACTAACAATGCGTACAAAGTTACTGAGCACTATTTGAAAGCTCGCTACCCTTCCTGAGTCTCACCAGGCAGGAATAGTCGGCAGCCAAAAAGCACTAAACTCTACTTACGTGGAGTTATCCATTCCTTATCATAGACTCAAGACCACTATAAGCGAGATATTCAGCTGATATCCAGTTAGTAGTGTTGATTTGCATATGATTGTGTAGCCTCACTCGTTGGACACAGGCAAAAGAAGTCACAAAACTCAACCATGCACCTTGTTCAGACCAGTTTGCCCCGGCTCTGCTTCAGCATGGACAAGAACCAATAATAAAAGCGTCCTAGCATGAACAAAACGTCTATCGACTCTGGACAGAGTTGAAGGTCTAGCTTGTTTTCAAAAAGGTCTCAGGCGGCATAAGTAGCAACTGTCATGGTATTAGTTTGATCGCAGTAGCAGCCAAAATGTTTGCATCGATATGGGTTTTGCATGATAAGCACAGTAAAAACAACGATAATAATGATAATCGTTCAACTGTAACACCCTTTCAGTGCCTAGCTGCCATGCCATCCACAAGAAGTACAAGGTCGCTCAAGCCTCGAGCAGTCGAGACATCGGGGTTGAGTTCGAAACACGGACCTTCCGGTCAGTAAGTCCGCACCCTAACCATTGAGTTATCTCAAGCACAGTATCAGTTCGGCTGTCAACGTTCATATGAACCCTAGGTTTCCAGTACGCAGTAAGGCATTCCTAAACAAACCGTTCTTAAGCGATCGGCACCCGACCCTTTTCCGTCCTCTCACTTTAGCTTCCCTGCTGAAAGAAACGTCCGTAAAGCTTGCGGGGATGAAACCAATCAAACTTGGCGAAAAGAAAGGTAAAAAAAACTAGCCCCAATTGCGTCAAGAAGTCACCCATATCAGGGTCTTGTCAAATTCGTTGCCGGTGCTTCTTGTCCCACTTCTTTTCCTTCCAAATAACTTGATGCTGTTGTGGTCAGATCATTCTCTAAGGAGAAAGCTGTAATTTTCGCTCAGTAGTCTTCATCACCAGGCCTGCTCAGCCCCAACACATTGAAATGTCTCCATATTTCCACGAACAAAACTTAATGTTCCAAAAGTTTGTCAGACCCTGCAGTTCCTTATTGCTTGGAGACCATTGGGGCAAGAAGGTACTTCCTTACTGTTACAAAACTTCACTGGTTCTGTAGTTCCATGCGTGGAAGAGGTACGACTTTCTTCCTATTCCAGAGCGATTCATTTTATACCAGTATATTTGTCTCGATCCCCGAATCTCTCGTCGCTAAGCCACTTCTGAGAAACTCCGAACGCTGTAACCTCTCCAGTGCCCATCATTACGTATGGAGTCAGAGTCGTTCTGTTGGGGATATATAGACCACGTTTAGCCCGACAGCTTTGTTGGTCTGTCTTTCTTAGTTACCTACCCTAGTCCGATCACATAAGACCGATGGCTTCGCTTCGACAGCCCCAAAAACTCGCTTTCCTTCTACGCCCCCCAAAGTTCGTTCCGCTTGCTCAAATTTTGCTTTTCAAAGCCCGGAGTTGCATGCATGATGCGATATTCCTTGAATCCATCTCGATCTATTGGATCGAATGTGGAAGCAATACATCTTATCGAAGACTCGGATTGAAAGATTATAGTGTCTTGCAGATAAAGGAAACGAAGTTCGTCCGTATCCTCTTTACGAGTACCACCATGGTTGGTATTCTTTAGAACTTGCGATGTCACCATTCGCTGTTGTTTTTACCGCCTTATTTGCCGTTGCAAGACTAGATACTGCCCTCAAGTTGTCAAGCTTCGTTGTTGAACTGAACCCTAGGACTCCTCATTCTTTTCCCGGGTGGTCAAAACTATTAGACTGCCTTTTGAGTACACTTTTTCGCACATCTTACGACCTTGCTCCTTTCCTGTCTCGAGTTAACAGTTAAAGCCCTCCGGGTGTTGATCTCCATTGTCGTCTTCGTGTTGCAAATTCTCAGTTTTTGACTGACTTTAGAGCTAAACCCTCTCTCACGCTTCACATAATAAAAAATCCTATACTTCGACTTTCTTGCCGGTTTGACGAGAGCGAACCAGCACTGTCCTCAGAACTATACAATCAGTTGATACTAACCCCCCTCTGGCAAGCAATCAACGGTGTGACCGTTGGACCTAGTTGTTGCTGAGGTTTTCTCATATTTCCAAAGTAAGGTCCAAAGAAGGTAATCGGCTGTCGATTGCTTTGAGAGGACTTAAGATATATATATATATATATATATAGCTCAGCGGTTAGAGCGCGAGCGTACTGACCGGAAGGTCCGTGGTTCGAACCCTGCCTCTGCCTCTCGACTTCCCCTGTCTAGGCTTGGGCAACCTGGCAGTATCCCAGCCCTCGTGCTTCCTTCGGGTGACATGGCAGCTAGGCACCGAAAGGGTGCTACAGCTGAACGATTTTTTTTTAGGACCGAGTACCCGCAAAACACGAAATGCAACAAGGAATAGATAACGAATTGGTAAGACTCAGATGGAAGCCAGTGTCCAATACAGATAAACATATATTCAGTTCCCACGATTTGTCTTACGAAAGAGCGTGTCACGATAGGCCTTACTCCACACGGTAGGCAACCAAGTGTTTGTACAGTGGGCGACGATACACTGAAGTGATACTGAACTGTGATCTATTAACAACGGGGTTTAGAGTTGAGTACCCAGCAAACTGAGTGAACTGACAGTCCGAGATTGCCAATGCACGCGTGTGTGTATGAGAGGAGTAGACAGTCCCCACCGTCGTCTGGTTTCGTTTACAGGTATACCTCTTTGTTTTTATTGTTATCTAAGAAAATCAGTTAAGTATCTCACTGTACGCTTCATTTGATTGTATTCCAAGTCCGTTTCTTGTATGTGCCTGAACATAACCCGTACCAACACTGTGGACGTTCCGGAGTTTTAAACCTCCAAATGCGCCAGGAGCGTCTTTATGCGACCATCATCGTACAAACCAAGCTGGGTGGAGGCCACCACATGAGCCTGGACATGCACTAAAGATTTAGACAACTGCGGGTCAATGGTTAGACATCCTGATGGCTTTGGAACTTCACCCAGCTGTTCGCTCTCCAGTCTTAGTTTGTCAGGTTTACACCGGGGTGTCCAGATGGTTGCACATTCGGATCAGCGCATATCGCAATGTGCGCGGGGTCCATCAGTGTGGTTCGATGCAACAGACAGATGTGGGAGCGGATGCCAGAAATATGAGTGGACGCGGTGTATAAACAGTCAAGGAAATATGTAAGATTAACAGAAAAGAAGGATAACACAAGTAAGTTAACTGGAGTTGTTTGCATTGGCAATGCCGGGATATAGATAAACAATTGAAGTGATAAATGAGAGGTGGGTGTCAGCGAAGATCGGACAGACCCATCTGTTAGGAATTCCAACCCTCCCATTCTATCTCCTAAGCCTCCGTATCCTATAAGTCAGTGAGGAAAAAGCCAGACAAATGTAATTGTACCCAGGAGGCAACTGTCTGTGGCGCTCGCACTCATTAAAGTGAAGGAAAACTTGGGGGCTCTGGTTGCATAAATGATCGCTGATTTCTCCGCTGAGTCGGGAACTTTCGTTGACTTTCATCACCAACGAGGTGCTTCAGTGTGTAGTGAACTGGTGCGTCAATTTTTACACAAAAAACAACTGAGGGACTTGTCACCTGATGGCGAAAATTTGTTCAAATTAACTTAGTAGTTATGGCAAAATCATGGATGGTTCTATGATTTGTTACGGGCTGTATACATCCCAGCTACCACAACATAAAACGAAGTTTTTGTTGAGAGCTCAGTCGTAAATCAACTGAAAATGAGGGAGCAGCAGGGAAGAACCGCTTACCGCAGAGCCGTTCTATGTGGAGTCGAATTGTACTACTCCTCGCATTCGCTCCAGTGGTTATGCTGTCGATAATAATAATAATAATAACAAATAATAATAGTACACATTCGCTTTCTCCAACCTCTGCCACTTCAAATCACGGCTTACCAGAGATATAACATTCTCAGCATTTCTAGTCAGTTTAGTTTTGCTAGTTTTGCACACCTACTAACGCACCGCTCCAATCCGCACTGACGATTGTCGAAGTTGGCAGCGAAGCGTTTTCAAACCCGATTAAACCAACGACCACGAGGCTGTGGTGATTAACTGGATTCTGAGTTGGAAGTGCGAAACCCAAAAGCAACACGATGAAAAAAATTGTCTTCAGTATGACCAACCAGTGCAGCCTACGCAGTAAGGCATTCATGCGAACAGGGGAACTGATTGAACACTCAGGGGTGATTTTGAAATGATAACATCAAATTTGGAGTCAATAATGTCTGTAACGAGGAAATTGGAACCTGAGTCACATATTTCTACGGGTAGTGTCCATACGGAGAAGTATCGGCGAGGAAGTTTCTTCAGGTTTTGAACTCACAAACAAGATGGAAAGGCAAAATAAAACGTACATAAAAAAGGGCAGCTTAACCACAACCCGTGAGTAAGTTTACCTCGACATATTCCATCTCGCCAATGGCAAAAGCAACCAAATAGGATGACATCTTTGGCGAATCCTGAAACACGTGAACGGCGCACCCATCGCACTGCTCGGTCTTCGACAACAAGGGCTTTGAGAGAAATAGAGGAAATCGGATAACAATGGGACCACCAAGGAGAAATTCGACAAAACAAAACTGTGCACTGACCTAGAAAAATACTAAGCAATACACTTTCTATAAATATGGCTCACATCAGTAATTTCACAAGAAATGGTTCGGATCTGAACAATAAGAACAGAAATACGCACTTTTCACCTTAGTGTATAAGTATCCCTTACCACAAAAGCGAACCTTCATACAGTCACTACACAGACAACAGATTTTGAATATCCTGGTCGTCCACAATATCACCACTAGTGGCAGTGTAACGAATGACGGTTATCATGGGTTGCAGGAAGTAGCGGTGACCTAGTTTATCTAGCCTACCGGCATTCGGTTCATGAACTTCCTTTTTGTATTTGCGGAGACTGCGTTATATACGCCGCACCGTAGGACGGAACTACGAACCATATGTTTGTGTTTGAGTGTTCAAGAAAGAGAGTTCTTCCTAATGACTTTCACGCCTGTCCCAATACGACGGAGACGGGGTACCTGATATACTATTCTTGACTGCGCTAGCGCTTACTGAATCTTGAGGAGCCAGGAGCAGCGTTTTTTCTCTCTTCATAGCTCGAGACAGCTCAGCGGTTATGGCGAGAACTTACTAATCGGAAGGTCCGTAATTCCAATACAATCTATGCATATCGACTGCTCCTGTTTAAGCTTGGGCAACCTGACAGTAACTAAGCCCTCGTGCTTTCTTCGGGTGGCATGGCAGCTAGGAACCGATATAGTGTTATAGCCGAACGAGTTTTTTTTTAATTTTCCTCAATTTTTGATCTTTACATGTGTTTTAAAACACTCTTATGTAAGGAGATCACCCCGCCTGGCTGAAAAAAAATCGATGGCGCGTCATCGAATGGAACAGCAGCAGTGATAAAAAAGCTAAGGTTATATCGGAGTAGGCTGCAAGTGAGACAACTGAGACTTAAGCTTTGTGGGAATGATGAGTCGACACATGATAACGAATGAAATTGGCCGCAACGAGCCAGTCTGGTGTCGCGTGAGCAAAAAGATCCTCTGGATAAGTTGCAACGGTGGAACATTGTGAAGGTAACACGCTCAGGGTAAAACCACAACGATCACATTGACGGAGGTCTGGAGTATCGCATTATATCAATTTTGTTATCATACTACTGTACAACAGCTTCCGATTACAACATTACTGCATCCCATTTACTAAGACGACTCGAATAGTATCCGGATGGAATCAAATGTCCCGTTTTCAAAAAGTCGGTCGGTTCGAAATAGATGGAAATCCAACACGAAAAGTCGGACAAACTAGACGAAAAATTTAAAATTAGGGAGAAAACAGAGGGTTTCTGGCCCATAAGAAAAGCTGAAGTGCTTACATCCGATGTATCCTTCTTTTATCCGAAAAGATGAAGCGCGAATAAACTTTAAGACATGTAAGTCGGAAGCTGGTCGCTAATACGCAACACCCCAGCAGAATAACAAGGCACACCACTGGTGCGGATGATGAGCACTTCTCACTTACCATGTTGGATATTGCAGTCAAAGAGCTTGGGACGACAAGAGTTATGCTGAAGATGGATTTGAAATCCGGTTCATCCCAACAAGGAAACGCTCGCCGTGCGCTTGTGGGCTATGAAATAGTCAAAACCATGCATTGGGAATGTGGAACAAGCATACTTCAAAATGGGTGGCCAGCATAACCTTGTTGACACCGTTATCATCTGTGTAGACGCTCTTGTACAATCCATTCATCTTATCACTGATCTTTCCGGTGAAACTGATGTCCAGAGTGGCCAGACCGGGCTGTGATAAATAGCGTCAACAGTTAGGGAAACGATAAACAACAAACCGAACATGGCTTATCGAGGCGGAATGACACTTTTTCCACTTCTGACTTGTGTACGATTTCGACTGCATCTGGCATGAAAGTTAACGGCTCAACAAAGTGGACAGTAACTTACTTCCATCCAAGGTAGCATGCGTTACGTTCAGGTTGGCTTGATTCAAAACAAATTCCGATGTAGCCTGAGCCACCTTTAGAATGGTAATTAGCCTGACACCAACTCAATATGAAACCGTACGTCTAGTGAGATGGTTTCCTTGCCATCAAAGGTGAACGTGTCAAGACAGGGTTTGAGTTGGATTGCATAACGCAGTGGCCGACAGAAACGAGGAAGACGTTGAAAGCTTTCAGTCAGCATTATTTTGGATTATCTTGAAAAAAAGAAAAACAAAAGTGTTTGATGAAAACGACCTTATTTTGTTATTAGACCTTTCTAGATAAACTCCTAGTAAGCACATAAATGGAGAAGGTAGCTACGATAATTACTTTGTACCACGGGGCACGTCCTGGTAAAAACGAGAAACTAAACAGAATATGCCTCTCCGTTAAAAAAACCGTCCGGCTGTAACACCTTTCCGGTGCCTAACTGCTATGTTGCCGAATCCCAGACAGGGGAAGTCGAGAGGCAGAGGTCGGGTTCGAACCACAGACCTTCCGGTCAGTAAATTCGCGCTCTAACTACATGGGCCATCTCGCCCCAGTATGTCTCTCAGTTTCTCCAAATGACATCTAATACCCCGTTCTCCAAACTGCCGCAGTCTAAGCCCACTCCAACAGCCATGTTGTCCAGTAGCGTTCTCCGTCCAGTGGAGGATGTCTGGCACGTTGACCGTATTTCAATGCACTGTAGTTTCCAACAGTGGCAGTTTTAATGTTACTATCAAACATTGTTGCATTTTGGCCCTAGTGATGTGTGGGTTGTTGCCATAAACACTCACGACTTTTAGAACTGACACAACCAGACAAGTGCCCAAACCAGTCACCTGAGACCCTTGAAATCAAATCCGAGTGGTCTCTTCGGAGTCGATGCTCGTGGCACAGACAACGGAGAACGAATGTAATCAACTATTTCTGGCCCGTAAGAAATCTCAGCACAAACGTTCACATCGAGTAAACTGGCGGCCAACAGACGCAAATAGACCGTGGGCCCAGTTGGACCACATGGCCATCAACCACCGGTGAAGAACCACAATCCAAGATTGCCGCCCCCTCTAGGACACAAAACTAGACTACGATCACGCCATGATGCAAGCACGCCTGAACGTTCGCTTACCTTCAGGCCCTCGCAAGTCAGAGAACTACCATAGCTCAGCAGCATCGATCTGAGCTACCTCAACTACTCTCTACAGTAACGAGTAGCAAGTACGAGGATGAAGCATGGTAAAATGTGAAAGGAGCTGTGCTAGTTGTGTTTAGTACTGTCCGTCCGACTTCTCCGATACAACCAAATGATCACTGGGTACTGTCGAGATCGGTAGTCATGACTGACGCCAGGAAATTGACATCAGCAGACAAGGAGTACGGCGGCACATGCAAATCCCTCAAACGTCAAATAGTGAACAACTCAAGGAAAAACTGAAAGACTTGGTGGACATCGAAGCCCGGGAGATGGAGAAAGCTTTTACTACCAGAAAAAGCCGTGCTCCGTATCAATTGGTAGGATTGATTGACCACAAAAAAGCAACGGTCAGTGAAAAGGTAGGCGAAAAAGACTACTCACTAATTCACTCGCAAAAACGCCGATTGAAAGGGTGGCCCGAACACTTCGAAGAACAATTTAGCTGACCTCCTGTAACACAACCTCTGGAGACATTACATAAGGACAAATAGAATTTGATCCTTAGCCGCCCATCAAAATAATAAACAAAACACGAAGTATCCCAATTGAAACGTGAAAAGGTGCCACGACCAGGTGGTCTGTATCCAGCTCTCCTCAAAGAAGACGGACAATCCCCGATGATTCATCTGACAAAACACATTGATGTGATATATAGTGGAGAGAAAGTAGCTGCAGAATGGAGTATATGGGGAGTTATTCGTCTTCAAAAATGGCACACTGGCGCTGTGAATACCACCGTGGCATCAAAGATGCTCTCTGGTCTCGTCTTCCAAAGGTTGGCTGATCATTCAGCTGTAACACCCTTTTGATGCCTAGCTGTCAGGTTGCCCAAACCTGGACAGGGGAAGTCGAGGCAGAGGTCGGGTTCGAACCATGGACTTTTCGGTCACTAAATTCGCGCACCAACCACCTGAGCCATCTCTCCCAAAAGGTTGACTGAACACAGGAAGAGACAAATCCGTGGAAATCAAGCCGCGTTCCGTCCTGTAAGAGGATGTATCGACCACATTTTTACCCTCTGACTGATTCTGGAACAACGACACTGCTTCCAGCAACTAACAATGGGTGGCCTCCTTGACTTGAAAACTGCCTTTGACTGTGGACCGTCAGGAACTATGCCAGTATCTATGGAACATGCTGTCCCTTACGGCACTATACGCCAACTCCCGCGGACGCGAGAAGCTCTCACCCGGTTTCAGGCAAGGTTGTCGTCTTTCAACTTCGTCATGGATGTGATTATGGAAAACTCACTCCCAACCTCTAATGCCTGTGGAGTCGAAATGCTACCAGAGCATTCGTTAACAGATATCAAGTACGCAGTGGGCATGACTTTTCTCAGATAAGAAGCTATCGTAATGCAGACAACAATAAATAATCTAAATAGGTCTGCTTCACAGTTTGGCGTGCGCTTTACCCCCGAGAAGTGTAAAACGCTGCTGCAAGACTGGGTGGAGTCGAACCCTAACCTCATGCTCGCGAACGAACGGATTAGGGTGGTAGCAATTTGTCAATCTGGACAGCTGTATTAATGCTGGTGGTCTAGCCGAAGATGGTACTTCACTCCGGATTGAGGAGGCAAGAGCAACCGTTGTGAACCTGTACCACCTGTGGCGTATGCATGACATCCGCTTATCCGTCAAGGGCCGAGTCTGCAGTGCTGTGGTGCGCTCGATATTACTATACAGCTAAGAAACCTAGCAGCTGTGCGCCGAGGACGTCAAAAGACTTTGTGCTTGAGCATCGGTGTCTTCGGAGCATTGCCCGAGTGTGATGGGATCGCCGGATGAGTCATGTTGAAGCAGGTCGAATGGTTTTCGGAAGAAAAAGCTCGACCACGATAGATGAACTGATACTCCTTAGGTTGCGCTGCTTGATCATATGATACTTATGCCAGTCAGCTGACTTCATCGAAAAGCCCTTTTCGCACGATCACGCGTAGGGTGGAAACCAGACAGATGTCAAACAATGACATGGCAGCGATGTGTGAAAGCCATCATCAACAAACTCAGCTGCGCTGGTCATTGTCAAATTCCTGGATGGCGATAAGCGTTCAGCTGTAACAAACACCCTTTCGGTGCCTAGCTGCCACTTCAATCGAAGGAAGCACGAGGGCTGAGATACTGCCATGTTGCCCAAACCTAGATAGGAGCAGTCGAGCTGCAGAGGCTGGGTTCGAACAACGGACCATCCGGCCAGTAAGTTTGCGCCTTAACCACTGGGCTACCTCACGTTTCCTGGATGGGGAGCCCGAGAAGGAATGGGTGTTAACATCGTCAGACATCATTAGCATCACCATCAGAGTCATTAACATGAGTGTTGAAATTGATGCTTCACTGCCCTACAACCAATTATATTTAAAGCCGCAGAATACAAAGACAAAACAGTGGTTGAGGGAGGGGCCCTGGTGCTGGCCTATCGCAAGCATTCTGAGATGCATAAACGTCCAAACACCCAGCCATACAATCTGGAAAGAAACTGACAACACGAACGCAACTGACACCGATTAGCCGCCATCTCTTGTAATGTCTCCAGTCAAGCGCGGATAGGGTCACGGGGATCCCATCCTGGAAGGCGTACAACACCCAAACTCTTCGTAATCTCTTTCATACCCTTCTGCCAAATTATACGTTGTCCGCCTTGCGGTTTGCGCCATTCTGAAGGAGGCACCGACAACGACATCCGTCTCGGTAGATGGTGTTTCGGCATGCGTCATGCACTGATAATTCCCACCAAAAACCACTGCATTGTGGTCAGGCTTTTGAGCCGAAGTCTTGGGCTGAGGACCCTAACTCACCTATTGTCTAGCATTCCAGCTTCCGTAGAGCCATGACTCCCACAACGAATAACACTGTCATGCCACATCGACCGTCGCCTGGTCACCAGCCGGATTGCCTTACCTGCTGCATGGTGTGGGGTGGATAAGCGGAAAAAGACTACTGCTGACGCCCCCTCCCTCATCCTTCACATCTACCCCCATTAATAACACTGTTCATCTAGATTCATCCTATTGGACTGATGACCCAGGTCGCCCTGCATCGATCTTGCACGGGTGAGCAAGCGTCCACGGCTTCAGACATCATCACTTCTTCATTGATAGTAATACTAGAGAGCGCCGGTTTCACTACCGTACAACCATGTCAATTTGTTTGAATAAAGCCCTGTAATCCAGGGAATAACGAAATGAGCAAGGAGAAGGACCTAGGGCTAGTCTCCAACAAAAATCCGAAATACCTACAACTCAAACACTCAGTCAAACAATCGGGATAGAAACTGACAGTATAGACGCCACTGACATCGGTTAGCCGCCATTTTGTAGTGTTTCCGGCCAATAACAGGGAGGGGAACGTGGATCCAAGCCTGGAACACGAACAGTACAAACAGTGCCCAAACTTTTCACAAAATCCCTCATCCCCTTCTGCCAAATTCTGTCCATATTTAGGTTTCCACCACTTCGAATTAAGCATGGAAAACAGCGCTCGTCCCAGGTGGTAACTCGGCATGCCCGGTCACCTTGTCTTGCAATGTTGGATGCATTCGTTGAGGGAAATACGGCCTGCTTTACAAGAAAAACCGTCTCCTGACCACCTCACTGCGAAGTCGCCTGTTCCACCCGACTTCAGCTATAGTTCTGTTGTGACTTGCTGAACGGTCGTGCAACTCTTGGCTTCCTGCCCCACCCACTGTGGTCTATCGAAAGGCACGGGAGCTTCGGACAGCATTTTATGGAGATGAAAGGAAGATCAGTAAAACTGAATTTATAGGGTAACCAGGGAAGCGTCGAGCTAGAGATTCTCGATCCGGATTGGCTGGTATTCTGACCAATCAATGCATGCGTTCTTTTGGTCCGTAGCCCGCATATGATACATCCGACCAGATGACATGTTGTTCGGTTATTAGGGGTGATTGGCCTCCGGACAAGTTCTGAGCCCGATTGTCCAAGAAAAGCAGATGTCTCAGCTCGCCTACCCGAATGATGAAGTCTCGTCATGCAATAATGCAGCACGCACTGTAGTCAGATGCATGCGTACTTTGAGACCCAGCGATAGTCCAGCCGCGAGAATCGATAGAAGCAATTCTGGCCTTTGATGTTCGTCCGTCGACTTCGCCCGCCACACTTCCGTTAGGGCTGTAGTGGTCTGGCTGCCCAAAAGCTATTTTACCAGGAGTGTGGCAAAGAAATAAAAATAATAACGCTAGATTGAGTATACAATAATAATGGGGTCAGATGGAACAGATTCACTAACAATTGTTCCCTTTAAACTAGTTCGTCGTTGGCCCAGGCCAGAGAATAAATAATACTCCAATCATGGTTGTCCAGGGGTCTTCTGCTGAACAGTTCTCACATATAATAAGATCCGAAAATAGGCTGCAATGTTAGAGTTAGCACATGAATCTCGCGAGTGACCATTGTAAGCCTGAGCGAAACCAGAAGAGGGAGTCGAAGCACGTGACCACGTTTGTATTGCGTTTTTACAGTTTTTCGTATTCAAACAATAAACGTTTATGCAGTTGACACAATACGTTACATATTATATTATATTATATTATATTATATTATATTATATTATATTATATTATATTATATTATATTATATTATATTATATTATATTATATTATATTATATTATATTATATTATATTATATTATATTATATTATATTATATTATATTATATTTTATATCATATTATATTATACTATATCATAATACATTATATATATGTATCATATATTACATTATCTAGAGGCAAAAGAAAGATACAAAACATCACACTATTCCCACAGTAGAGCGTTGACCGTGAAAGGGGAAAAACGCTCGAATAACGAAAGTAATGGATCAAAAAGGTGCTCACTTCAAGTTTCATAGTCAGCCAAGTGTTGAGGGAAGCGGACATGTCGTCTGGAACGACTAGTGGAAGGGGTTAGGTTGGCGGTGGGGGTATCGTCAGTGGATGCTGGCGAGATAGCAGGATTGTTGCAGGTGGTCGTGGATGCTTCGATGAGGGCAGGCTTCAGACGGTCAATGGAGACTGTATTATTTTTCCGGAATTTCCGACGTAGTTCGAGTGACGTTCGATGACCTTGAAGGGACCATCATAACAGGGTTGAAGGGGGGCTCTTTTTTGCGTCATGTCGGACAAATATAAATGGTGTAGAAGTGGGATCAGGTGAGATGTGCTCTTTTCGTGTTGATCGTCTTGTCGTCGTCGCACGAACTTCAGGCTTCAGCTGTTTTAGACGGATAACGAATGTGACGTGTGAGTCGGGCTCTGCGCCAGAAGGAGAAACCAATTCACCAAGTAAACGTAAAGTTGTACCATATACCAGTTCGGCTGGTGAACAGTGAAGATCCTCCTCATTAGTGGAATGAATAGCAAGCAAAATGAGGGGGAAATAAGAAGACCATGAAGATGGGCTCATTTGGGTAGTCAATGCAGCTTTGAAGTGGCGATGTAAACGCTCAAACAGACCACTGGAACAGGGGTGATACGCGGTTGTCGAAATGTGATGAAAATCGAATAGTGTAGAGAACTCGTGGAAGAGGGTGCACTAAAATTGTGAACCGCGGTTGATGGTAACGGAGGAAGGTATTCAAAGCTACTCACCCAGTGCTGCAAAAAGAAAAGACTGTCAACGGACATAGAGTCTGTAACGACTAGTGGAAGGGGTAAGTTGGCGGTAGGGGTATATTGAGTAGGTGCTGGTGCCGGTGGGATAGCAGGATTGTTGAATGTGGTCGTGGATGCTTCGATGTTGACAGGCTTCAGACGATCGATGGAGACTGTATCGTGCTTTCTTTTTGTTTGAAGCACGTGGCCGCGTTTGTATTGCTTGAAAGTTACAGGTGTGCGTTTTTCTAGTTTTTCGTGTTCAAACAAGGAACATTTATGCACTTGACAAAATACTTTATATTATAATGGAAGCAAAAGAAAGACACAAAATACACAGGGCTAAGCAACTTCCAGGATACGTATAGCGCTTCATAAACTCCAGTGTCACTCATTGAATCCTTACGTTTTTTAGCGTGACGTTGCACTTTGTGGATGCGAAGCACATCCCAAAGGAGGATTAAATCGGTCAGCTTCCTGCTCCTTCGCAAAACTGATACCAATGCCCTCTGCATGCTCCAGGTTAACAAGTTTCTCGCTAGGAATAAACCGAATACAGGGGTTTTGGAGGATATTCGCCTCGTAAGCTCATCAATGACGAAGTTAAACAAGCATCTAGAAATCCATCTCTAGGCGTCGCTGCCCATTCTATATTTTTCTGTTCGCACTCTGGTAAGAGAGGGGGACAGCGCACGATCATGCTCCAAAACAGCTCAGCGGTATACTGTGGTGTACAAACCACCACCTATACGGTTCTCTGCCGTGTATATTAGTGCATGCTTTCCTTGTAGAACTGACCAGGGCAAGTGGGAGCGATTTTCTCTTCTATGTGAAGATTTAGCCTAAATTTTTATCCCGAGCACGCAGATGATAGTCCCACTGGATGAACTTGGTCGAGGACCTCACGGGTCTGGGTACGATTTTGGAAATATGCATCCTCCAATCCTCCTACACTTTAATGCAATTAATTGGTGGACCGCCAAATTATGGAATCAATGCATTGCTGCTGTCAGCTGTTGCTGAGTCCCGCATTGTGCATATAGCCCTTTGTATGATGCGACCATATTTGGTCATCCAACAGGGCATCGCGTTTCAACATCCCTGAAATTTTTCGCGAGAAAAGTTTTCCACCTTCGAACTTCGGCAATGCCTGGTTTGGAGGACCTGGTTGGCTGTTACCCACTCCACCTGGCCGGTGATCTTCAACCACAGGATCCCCAAACGGACCAATAAACCCTGCGATTCCATATGGGCTTCGCTTCACCTTGTTTCCTCGGCCAGCCTGAAATGAATCCCGCTGCACAAAGAACTGCACACCCCAGCCCACTCACCTTAAAATGTGACGTCCGTTACGGGGCTGTCCAAAAACTGAGGCATGTCAGGCCAATGATGGCACGGCACTGCCATACCCAGTTCGGTAGCACACCCACAACTATTCCACTCCTTCTCTGGACCGTGCCTTCTTGCCCACGTGTTCCATTAACTGCAAATACGACGAACTCCCCAATCGACCCCAGCTGACTCCATGACACATTCATTCCAACCTGCTGAACTGTTGGTTGAAATTTAACCGTCTCTGTGTTAATGTGCTTCCCACCAAATCCAATAACTTTCTATACAGTTCGCGTTCCGGCTCGTGTGTTGCCACCATCTCTCTCTTCCAAAGGAACTATTATGCCCGCCTCCACAACAGCGACACCAGTGAGTCACTACAGTTTAACTGTATACCATGTTTCTGAGATCCCTGCTACCATTTACCCGCTCTGCTAGTCCCTCCATTTCATCATCCCTACTCACGCTTTTGTGACCCTGGCCACGAGCCCAATAGTCCAAGGCCGCGAGGCCTCAGCGGTTGTTTTTGGCTTCAGTTCAATTTGATCGGCTGGATGATGCCAACTTTGCTGCTTCACCAGATCTGATGTTCTGGTTTCTGATTTTCCACAGCTTACATTTCTCTTGTCATATTTCAGGCAAGAAGCCTCTTGTTTTGCCCTCCCTCGCTTTGTTTTTGCCCGCCACCTTCAAATCCCAACGATCTGACCTTGCTTGATGTTCTCTTCGACAAAAGAGCTTCCCTGCTCGTGCCGGTTTAGTGACGACCACGTTTACATTGGATACAGCTCACCGCCTATAGCGCTGTCCTCTTTTCCCACCCAAAACCCCTGTACTCACAGTCCCACCAGTCATACCCTTATTCTGACTGTAACCTTATGATCATGCCTGACGGCATGCCCCACAAGTTGGGAATAAACATTATTATTATTACTACTATTGTTTAAGGTCCAGACTCTTTGCTAGGATTCCGGATGTTAATTTTTACTGAAATGGGATCACCGCATTCTTGCACAGGGCTAGTAGTTTAACCTGCGGCACGCAGCTGCCGAGTACACTCACGCATTGAATATCAAAAAGAACAGTGGCGCTGCTTACACCTGGGAGAAATCTGTCCCACTACCCCGGACATAATGCAATCCGAAGAACTACTAGCCTGCGTGTCAGGCGTGGGGTTTTATAGCACAGAAAACCAAGGAAGTGGAAAAGGAGCGGAATGCCTGGAATGCCAAAAAGTTGCCTCGATTGATCCCTGCAGCCGTCACGCGAAAGCCGCCTGTGGGCGAAACCACCAAGGATCACACTGGCCCAATTGTATTCAGTAAAGACCGACCGCTGGGCAAGCGCTATTATTCAGGATTCTAGTGGCCATCCGCTACCCTGAATTGGACTGTTGAACTGCATTCACAGATTCAAGGGTCGGGGCTTTCGCCCAAGTTTCCCGGGTTGGTTTTGTTCTTCTCGTTAAGCGGCTGTCGTTCAGCTGAAAGGCGCAATGAAAAAAGGTGTAGCACAGCCCTTTATATTCTTAGCTCGGAACGGTATGCTCGTCAGCGCGAGAAACCGCATAAATAATTGTCTGATAATTCCTTGAACTGGGGTCTAGAAGGAGCATGGACAACCGTCGGAGGAAGGTTATTCCATGCAGAAGCTTATTCCAGGCATTAGAACCCTGGACAGCAAACCTGAAACACCCTAGGGCCTTGGAGGTCTGCAATTGCCCATATTCCCCCAAATGTCACCAAACTCCAGGCCGGGATGATCTCCCGCCCCCATTCTTCAATGTTTGGGGTGAAGTCTCCAGTCATCCTCGTTACACTATTATTACTACTACCACCACCACTATCATTGACAGCAAAACGAGAGAAAACGGGTGCTTCACTGCCGTACAAAGAAGCCACCATTTTAATAAGGCCTATGATAGAAAGTTTACGGCCAGCGCTTGCATGGACAATTTGCCTCCATTTCGAAAAGCGAGGCTGCTCCCGACAACTAGGGATACTAGGTGATATTGACCATGTTCACGAAATGGCTTGTGGGGAATGGGGCAATCACAGAAGGACCATCGCCGCATAGAGGCTGGACCTTATAGGGGTGCAACTGTCTGCATACCTCGGTAACTCAATGAGCTGTGATGGAGGATAGTCGTGCAGTAACCGCAGAGTCTCCCCTACTAGGTTCGCCAGTAGGTAAAAGCCTAACAAACAGCCTTACTAGTATCCAGTGTTGGGTTGGAACAAGTGTGGCAGTCGGCTCGTGAGTTCGACTTGTCTCATGCCGTCCACCGCTGCCCTGCAGTCAGGCTTTTGAGCCAAACTCTTTGCCTGGTGATTCTGATAGTCCTGTCCAGGTTTGGGCTCCCTGGCAGTATTTCAGCTCACAGAGAACTGTGAAATATATAGATAAAATGCCTTTTGGCAGATATGCACTAGTGTCGAGCAAGATGGCTAAGTGAATAGAGCGTGAATTTACTAACCGAAAGGTCGGTGGTTCGAACCTGATTTCCGCATCTCGACTGCTTCTGTCTATGCAACCTAGCAGTATCTCAGCTCTCGTGCTTCCTTCGGCTGGCATGGCAGCTAGGCGCCAAAAGCATCTTACAGCTGAACAACGACCTTTTTAGCTTGTTCAGCAGTATCTACCATTGAGGTATTGCTGCCTATGATGGTGATTGGGACGATGATGATGAGAGAATAGCTTAACTCCGGTGATAACGAGACTTATGAAGTCACTTGTCCTTCGTGGCCTTTTGGTGGTCATTGGAACAGACCGGGGAGCAGAAAGCGGGATTCAGTTCTGGCAGGGGTTGCTTTGAAAAGGCCTTCTCACTTTGTCGGATACTAGGACGATGCCAGACATGCCAGTGATGCGGGCTTAGTACTTCCGATTTTCCGTGGCACATTTGATCATCTTGACTAGCTTGTTCTCCTTAGTACAACTGCCTAGCATGGCTTATTTGCTTGAGTGTTAAGATATGTGAGAATATCCAAGAGTTCGCTTTTCAAATGTTTACAATATGCAAAGAATGCCAGTAGTGTCCGGAAATCATTTCGTTTGATTCATGAGTCCAGTTCCAGGAGACTGCATATCAGCCAAAACACCAGGAAGCAGCCGACCTTTAACATCCAGAACAAATTGGACAATTCGCTGGTGGACCAGGCACTTTGAAACTGTATGCACAGCCGCGTGCCATCACTCTATGGGATTCACTAAAGCACCAAACGGATAGGCTAAGTATTTTACGGTCTTGCATATTTGTGCTACATAAATCCAGACAGGCAGTCTCAAGCTCTCGTGTGAGATGACCTTCAACTCGCAATATCTGAGGCTTGGGATCCATTTGTCTGCTTCATTTGGGAAAACGCGACTGTGCAAACAAGCGAACTGAACACGCGTAAGTTAAGTTTTCTAAAAGCCTTCAAACAAGAACTATATCTTAAGCGAGGTTCACCCTCCATTCCTGTTCAAATTTTTATCCAACGGGACAACGAAATGGGCATCAGAATGCCTCCAAAACCCTGATATTCAGGCAGCTCAGAAAGAATAAATTGCTAAAGTGGAATATGCAGACGTCATTCTCGTTTTCGAAAGGAAAGTGGTAAAGTTGTCCTTGGATGAACTGACCAGTCATACCGACCACTGATCGGCGCTTTTAAACAACAAATTTTAAGGCCATGCAGTTCTTGTCCGTATTGCTTACCACCTACGGAAGGGTATTTGAGGCCATGGAGCTTTTTACATAGCTTCGAAGTTGTACAAGTTACGATTATAGTGTGACAGCTGAGTTTAGTGCACGAATCTCTAAGGCCCGGGTTACACAGCTAAATGAGGCTGATGCAGTGAACCCGCAACGGCACAATTGCAAAGCGAGCGTTCGGCTATGCCGCAGGAAGTTCAATTGATGAATGCTCCTAGCAGCAAAGGTGTTGGAGGTTCAGTCATATATTGCGCGCGCCGGAGAGGGTACCGAAGTGCGTACTGAAGTGAGTGCTACTTTTTGTTTACAATTAAAAGTAGCATAAGAGGAGGCTGTTAAATTTCGACTCAGAAGAGGGATAGAAAAGCAGACACGATAAGTGTGAGCATTGTTGATGAGACCCGCTTTCCGGGACGGGGTTCGCGTGAATGATTTGGGGACGCTTGAAAATATAGTTGTTAACCCCTATCAGTGGCGCTTTTTGCCATTACAACTTGGTACGTGGGGAAGAAAGTAAACGGCCGGCAAGTGCCCAGTTCGTTGTACCCAGATGGGTCTCTCGCAAAACGAAATTCCTTTCCAAATGAGTGTATTTCGGTTATTTATTTACTTTCGAAAAAGCAGGTCAACTACAAAATATTCTTCTTAAAACGAGAGAAAGCACCAGGGCCACACGGTTTCCACTTATTCCTCTTCAAAGAACAACTGCCATATGCACTGACTAGGAAATTCCCGAAAAATGGGGCTCATCGACAGTCATCCCCTTCTTCAAAGCGGATGGGCAAACATTGTGTGAAAACAATCGTTTCATCAGCCTAGTGCCACACCTAACCGCATACTAATTAGGTTTCCTCGTTTGCAATTCAATCGTCAAACTCGTCAACCCACCCGATCAACCACCAATAACGCCAAGTGCTTGAGAAGGGCCACGTATGCCGCCGACTGGCGTTCGCGGTTTTCTGCCATCCCAAAAGAGCCCTAGATTCTACGTAGGTTGGTTTTCCAGGCTATACTTGAATTTAGAAAGGCTCTCATCAACGTGCCGCTCGGGTCTCACGTTAAGTAAGACCTTATGCACCCTGTTGCGATGCAATGTGGATTCAACTTCTACTACACGGGACGGACCCACTACTTCACGGTTGCACACATGGTTCACTGGGAGACGACCGGTCTCTCATACAAACATTTCACCAACCCACCTACAGCTACCAGTTTACGCCTCTATTGCTGATAGATGAGTCACCATCATTGGGCTTGGGGGATAGAGTCCCAGCAACTACGGTGGAGTGGATATTTTGCGTCGGTGGTGACACAAGTCGCGCAGCATGGTGCTTCGACTCAGCCTGTCGACGCGCCACTGGATGTCGCAGAGCGCAGAAACAACACTTGCCGGACCCGGCTATCATCAGTAAAAGACATTCCACTGAACAAATAATAATTACGGATTCTTTGGGTTATAGAATCCACCGAGTTCTGATATCTGGCAGCATCCACTACTGGACCAGGAACCCTGAACCTCAGACATGCATTCGAAATTTCCGCCGTGCTGAGTTACGGTGATGCAGTGAGAACCCAACGACTAGTAAATGCAAGTCTGTATTGTGTGCACTACAGCCTGGGGAAAGTGGTGTGTATTGCTGTTGCAAGTGTGTATAGTGTGTTGGTACACTGAAGTCTTTAATTGTCCGTGGACCTGCTGAGTCCAGGCCTGGGTGGACGCGCGCATGTGTCAGCGGCATCGAATTGCAGGTGTACTTATTGCGCGTGATGTGAAAACACTATGGATAATCACATACCGCCATGCTCACTTATAAGCTGCACAAAATCATCTTGACTTGATGTGGGCCAACGTCATACACAGGGAACGCGGTTCAATGGTAGCGGCGTAAATAAAATGATGAAAACTGCTCATTGTGCCTCTACTGAGCAAACTGAGTATGGTGGTTGAAAAGTTAGTTAAGCGAATTAGAGCCGCTACAGAGTTCCAAGAAACGCATATTTTCTTTCATCAGCCTAATTTGGGATCATCTTCAAAAGGGGGACATAGAATGCCACAGTCTATAAAGTTCATGAATTTACTGTACCATTTCTTCCAAAAAATCTGGCACGTATTCATTCGAATCGAGAGCTACCCATGTGGTTCTGCGTCTTCTGTAAATGGTGTGCGGGCCTCTTGTCAGAAGGATAGCATCAGAAGACTCAAAATTCGTGCCGGCCTTTCGTAATATGCGGACCCGTCGCCAATCAGGGATCCATCGAATAAAAATACTAAAGAAGGCTACGATAGTGGTTCTCGCCCCGAAAACTTTAAGTGTGTGAGCCACCGCAGAAAAGTCAAGCAAGCAGCATCTTCTTAAAGACTGGAAACCTGTACTCACGAGTGAAAACTTCGTAGTCGCCAGAATGTAAAAAGAACGCCGTGCATGCTTGTATTCTTCCAAGGTTATGTGAAACTACGGTCAGTCTTTAAGCAACCCGGTATACACCGGGGAGGATGGTCACGCGTTCTTGCTCAAGACGAACTCCTCTATTGCTTCCGGGCCATATCAGGTGCATCCAGGGATCCCGAAGATAAATCCCTCAGAATGGCACAAAACACAGTTGATGCTTTGTCCGCCACTATACGATGGCTACCCTCCTTCTGCATGCAAGAAAGCAATTTTCATGCCAGTTTATAAATCTGGTGGTCGCCTGTTACTTGGCAACCACAAACTTATTGGTCTTACCCCCATACTCTGTATTGTATTAGTATTATAGTGTTGAAATACATGAAGTGGATAGTTCAAAATCACCTCATTGCCAACAGCTTGGTATCACCGATAAAACAGGGCTTCCTCCAAATCAGCTTCTGAACATACCAGCATTAACTGAAGGTCTAACACAGTCTAGCGACGAACGAATCCTGTCAGATGCACTATTCTGATTTCTCAAAAAAATTCGATTAATTTCCACACGTTTCACCGCTTTGCCTTGTGGGATTAGAGGGGAGATCTACACTAGATTAGGGCTTTTATTATATACATCGTTTTTTTCCGCAGTGGTCTCCATTGGAGCTCTTCAAATCCCCTGTCTAGATCATTCTGCTATATGATCTTCAAAAACTGGCTGGATGCACCTTCAAGTTTATGTCTACTTTTTTCGAACGACCTGAAACCTCGGGGTGCCAGCGCCAGCACAATTCGAACGGATGCTCACGCCGCAAAGTGGTTGGTAGTGGGTGAAAACCTTACATTACCGCGCAAGGCGTGCACCCCTTAATCCGTTCTGAGGAGACTCGGTGTATGTTTTCGTCTAGCATTGTCAGAACGGACCGAAAGTATTATGAAGTTAGATAGCAAAAAGAATTAGGATGTCTGGCTCTCTTCAAGCATCTTCTTCTTAGTCCGCCAAAAAAAGACCGCCCAAAAGGAATTTGTCGTTCTTATGGTGATTCAGCGCAGTCTTCTGCGTATTACTCTTATAGACTTAAAGACACATTGTGCAGCCTCTGTCAGATCACTTGATAAATACGCCATCCAAGTTACCCACTTAGAAATTTAGAAGTATTCAGCACTGACCGGACGTCTCCAGTGAGCAACCACGTTCAGGTCTATGCCCTCAGGTTCGTAGATTATGAAACGCGTCCTAAGATCCGTGCTCCCTTCGTCTTAGACTATCGTTGCTTCCGAAGGTACCTGACGTTAATGTCCCGTTTGAGCAAGGTTTAGCTGATAATTTTTTCGTCAATAATACGAATGGTGTAAAAAGATTCTTAAGATCAGAACGCGTACCCCCAGTAGATGACCGTTCGTCCCATTTAAGTTAGCTGTTGCATAAAATAAACTTCCTCCGACAGTTGTCAACACCGTGTCCACTACGTGGTTCAGGTCGCTTTGGGGTACCTTCTACATGTATCATCACACCAGTAAGCTAGCTGCCCAGCGCTGAGTACACAAGGAGTGGCACTGCACCACAGTTTGCTTGTCTTCCATGTGAACTGAGGCCGCTGAATGGCAAGCATAACTCCGACCTGAAAGGCTTGGATAAGGGCTCCGATACAGCGTACCAATCCACAAATCCATGGATTGTTGTTACATGATGTAAAGGCGTCGACGTGGTGAACGCAAAGGAGTCGATCCACAGACCCACACCATTAATTCCTCTGAAACCTTATGTTAAACGAAAGAGAACGCAACATTAAGTTTTGGCTGCAGAGCTGCTGTAGAGCGTTCTTGATGAAGATGGCTACACTATATACAAGGGCTGCAAGGCTTGCTAGCCGGAGGTTAAAAGACTGAATTGACAGCGTTGTTAGAAAGTGCTTACTTCCTCTATGGCGGGTGCCCCGAAAGACTTAGAAATCCCAGCCAAACAAGGGAACGGATCCCTTTTTCTGGACGATGTTTGCGGATTTTATGGCAGAATGGGAAAAAACTGCAAGTAAGGTAACCCGAGCGGTAACTTGTTTTGCCGTCCTCAAGGACGGACGGCATAAAGCGATTCAGCCTCAACCTGAATGCTGGGCGGCTTTCTCACTCCATCCGAAGTTGTGGAGAAATATTCATCAGCAGTGAGTGACCAAACCGCTGCGACCCCAGGAAATTTATCCACAAATTCTAGAACTTCGGGCTACTCCAGGTCGGAAAATCCCTAGAGGATGGCCAGCTACCCTAGGTAAAGCAAGTAGCAGCGGTGGGACTGATGTGAATGGAGAAGCTTGGCATTATCCGGTGAACTACAGAGATTAGGGAGAGAATTACAGCCTGTTTTCTTTGGACCTTCACAGTCAACTTTCATTAGGAAGCGGGTTTTTTCATCGCTTACAGTTAAATAACCATCTTCGGGAGGGACGTTTTCGCCTCTTTAATAGCCTTTTCCATATCAAAAGGCATAGCCTCTTGGACCAGGTTACACAAACTGTTTCCACCCGGACGTTGCTCACATAGTTCGAATCAGTTCCGCGCTCTCGAATAAATGTCAGGATGCCATGTCATCAACGACAGCTCCTGTCGACTAATACGCCCTCGGTGTTTCAGCTTGACGTCACTGGAGCGAAACAAAGGGCCCTCTAGAAGCGACTTCCACCTGTTGGGTTTTATTTTTCAGACTACTTATGAGGTTCTTCTCCAGATGATCGCTGCCCACATGTACTGAGGAAAGATTGGCCATTCTTTGCACACAAAGTTACTCTGTCTTCAGCATCCTGCGGATTCGATAGAGTCAGAGGAACAGTGATGCGAAAGTTTTATCTGAGAATAAGCTGCCAACTTGACGCTTGTTTCGGCCAGAGAGCTTCAACGACTTGACAATACCGCTCTTTTGAGCATTGCCTTGGACGCTTTTGACGTAGCCTTAGAAGTTATCCTGCAGCAACGGCCCTCGGGCATTAAAAACATCTTGTCTTCTCTTTCGGGTGCTTTCTGCTATCAAAAGAGTGGATTCGCTGGCGATTTGTTTCAGTATCCGGAATTTTAGATATGCATTGGAGCGTTAGTAATATATGGCCTTCATCGATGACGAGCCACCTAACATCAACGGACGTAAGGCGGCTTGCTCACCATAAGGATACCGAAAGCCTTACTTGGTGGTGCTTTAAAAGCTTTTCACTTTTAGGAATACGATCATTTGAAGACATGCACATAAAGTGCTCCAGCACAAAGAGCTAGGTTTGGGGCCTTCGATCTTTTTGTTATTGCTGGTAGCCAACGCGCGGTATCGTCCACCCGAGGGGGTAGTAGCTGCGTCATCTGGATCAATCAAAGCTCCATTTTTGGACCAATTCTGCTTCTGATCTACGTTGACGATCTACCAGATTTGCTTTCAAGTCCATGTTGACTTTTTGCTGACGACTTGAAACTTCGCCATTCTAACGTCAGTTCTCTACAAGTGGATGTAGACACCGCAAAGCAGTGGTCGCTAGATTGTCACCTTTCTTTGACTAACGAAAAGTGTATACATGTGTCAACCGGACTGAACTCAGCGAACGCCTAGTCGTGCATGTTGAGAATGGAACAGAGGACATTACGATGATGGATACCAAAAGTTACGTACCCGGTTTTGCTCAAACATGCCCTCACTGCACCACGAGAAGTCACACCAAAAGGAACTTGACGTTCTACAGATGATTCGAAGCACCTTCTTCCGTATTATTCACATATACCTCCAGATACTAACTCAGACCGCCTCTTGGATATGCCCACCAAGTTGTCTTCACAGGAAGCAAGAGGGACATAGCCCTCACTGAGCGAATACAACAAACTGCTAAGAAAATAGCGGCCGGCCTTAAGTCCATTGATTATGAAGCGCGTCTTGCGGTGCTCGACCTCTTCCTCCTGGAGTATCTTCGTCTCCGAGGGAACCCAAAACGTACTAATGCCTTTTTTGAACAAGGTTTGACCAATAGGTTTTTCACTGTTGACCCAACCAAAACACGGCGGGGACATGATAAGATTTTCGAGTTCAGGGGGCTTAATTTTACTGGTCAAAAATTTTTCTCATTCTGGGTAGTTGGTGCGCTTTCCACATCAAAAACTGACAGACTGGTTAGATGAGATTGGACTGCATCGACGTGACCTTGAAAGGCAACAATTTGCCGCACTATATGACATGCACCGTGCGTTTTCGCGTACATGAGGTTAAAAACAACTGCAAAGCGTTTGTGTGGTGTATGTAGACTCACGCACTCAGTAACGAGAAACAGGATTTTGAACTCCAGGTGAAAAATATTAAGTCACATTTTGCCCGGAACTTTATGAGACATGTGCAGGCGACAAGTTGGTACAATGACTATCACTGGGCATGCGCTGTGAAATTAACTGAGAACAGAGAGCCGTCTTTGTACAATGCTTTCTGGCCCAACATACAGCACGGACTTTTTGACAAACAGGATAATGGGCGTTGAACCTCCTAGTAAAAAGCGGAGGTGGGATGACAGTGATCATTATTTGGACAAGGAAACACACATAGACTTCCAGGGAAATTCGATCGGGCGCTTTTTTGATAGTCCGCAGATGAAGTCGACATCTTCAGGCTTTGTTAATGATTTGGTTGAACCTCAGAATTTTCTTGGATCTTCCCAAACGTCGGAAGCTTTGCTTTCAAGCAATTATGCTCGTGGTATGAATCCACTGATTGGCTCGACCTTTGGCTTCAGTGTGCCCGATACCGACAAATTCCCCATAGGAAACCGAGAAGAATTAACAACGCCGAATGGTTTGACCGGCTATGATTCTTCGATACTTCTAGAAAACTCCTACGTGAGTACTTTTTTGTTTTTATTATTTTAGTTAAGTTTTATCTACCACATGCACATGTTGGCTGTGGATATTCTTACGGGAATATATGCTCAGTTTTCATCACACACTTTACTCGTAATCGACTAATATTCGGCCAAATAATGGGACATTTTCAGGGTTATTCCAGAAGGTACTTGGGTAAGGTGGTTGTCTAAGGCTGTCGGAGACGCTAGCTTTATTCAACCCAGTACTTGACGTGACGGTCATACCATTAATAGCGAAATATACTTGAGGTGCATCTGTACTCAGGTAGAGGTAATGCGGACTGAAAATAATCGGAGAAACTTAAGAGTATTTGACTCACCCATGCGACATTACTAATCAACCTAAACTATTTGCACCTGTTGTTTTGGAGAAAAAAAAACATTTTTGTACACATCAGTTTTCTGGAACCATTAGCTACATCGGAAGAAGTACTCCAAATATATTTCTGTTCCCAGTAGAATTTGGCTTATTTTGCGTTTTTTGTCTCACTACTCAGTTTCTTCTTGGTCTCGTTCACCTCACCGGAGGTAGCAGTGTACAATTCTTTCAGACACCTGTTAAGGCAATTTCTTCGCATTATTTATTGCGCTGCATGCAGCGAAATTAGAGATTTTGTCAGCTGTTTTTGGTAATAGCTTGGTTGTAAACCATCTGCCTACCCAACTTCCCTAGTGGCTTGAATTGTGCAAAATATATTGCTGTGTCTTCTATAAAAATATAGAAGCAGCAAGCATCATAGCCAGTGGAAACTGTGAATTGTTCTTCTAACGGCGTATGAAGACACGCTGATAGAAGAACTATACCTCAGTCATGTTGCCCCTAAGGGGAGACTAATTATCCTAGTATATATTTAACAGTTCAGGTCTTAAAACTTAACCTTATTCACGCGACACTAATGCATTTTACATTTTATTGGTAACGTTGAGCGGAAAACAATGGCAATAACATAGACACAAGCATTGTTCACGCCAGCTGTAGGAATTAGCACGGTTGCTCCGTAAAGTATGCCTCATCCTTAGGTTAGAGCTAGCCGTTTTCCGAGTGTTCAACGCATAGAGAGCAAATATAAGTCTTCTGGTTACGTGGATAAGTCTCGTATTACTATGCAGCAGTTTTTGCATGTGAACAACCTATCTACACTCCGGAGCTGACAAAGTTGAGACAGCGTTTTATTGATTTGTGACAAAATTTATGGCGTATTTTTGCTACTCCTGGTAATTCAAACTGAGACGAGTACTGTCTGGCTTTGGTAGCTTTGCAATGATTTGTTGTAAGCAATAAAATAAAGGCTATTTAATTCATGTTACTTGTTTCTAAAACATAAAACCAAAATAACTGGCTCTTGGCTTTTAGCCAATCCGACAGAATTTACGGCTTTATCCATATAGGACTTCCTCAACAAGCTTGCATTTCTTTAGACATCTAGCATACGGAATATCGATAAACTTATATTTAAAGACCCGTTTGAGAAAAACTGACCCTTCTGTTCCAGAAAACGAATATGAACAAAGATAAATCACTTTCAGTGCAACTAACTCCCTTCAAGAAAATGAGTAAAGAGCCTATAAAAGTTTGCGTTTAATGCAACCGTTTTGTTTTTTGGAGGGCAAAAAGATAAAAATAAAGTAATGTGTCATGAAAGCGTACAAGTTGTAGAGCATAAGCTCAATAAACGCAAGCTAGAATCTTAAGATTAACATTCAAGTTCTGTAGGTGCATATTTAATAGTACTAAAATTCTTTAAGATGCGAAATTCCTATTTTAGTTAAATACAGCTAACCTGTTGTATAATAGCGCATTTAATGTTTTTATCAACATATCCAGTCAACAACGGGAAGATACTGAGACTTATTATGGGGAAAAACCACCGACGTTTTTCCTGATATTTTGTGGCTACGCTTTTTATGGATAAATGTAAGAAACGTTGCTAGGCGTCCTGCTTTTGTGTGACCAAATAATTTACTACCGGCAAAAAGCACTTGCTTTACAGACAAGTGTTATGTGTTGCAGAAAAATGTCGAAAGCCAGTGGCCCGAACATCTGACGTACTTGTTTTCAGGACCCGTCGAAGTCAGAAACAAACATGGTCGAGTGCGCCAAATAATATTTGAGACCGCTTATAAGTTATGAGCATTGTGGCTGGTAGTTAAACTCACGTTCACTTTTTTCCACCAAAATTACCTGAAAATCGTTTTTCGGTACAGTTTTTTGCCCTATATACTCTGCAGGCAACAAAAATCCGAAACAACCTACAGTACAAATTTGACGGCCTGCAGGAGAAAGTTTTCCCGTATGTCTTATAAACCACTTTGCACTTTCAGGTTTGGAATTTTTTGGATAATTCCTGTTTTCAGGCTTTGAGAAAAATAACACACTTGATTAGGCCATTAAACCAGGTCAGACAAGGGATAAAATAAATTTTAAGTGATTTAAACTTATCAGATGGAAGATATTTGCAGGTACCATAAAACAAGATTGAGCCTTTAGGCAGTGTTTCAAAACTGTTATTCTTTTGCTCTCCTGTGTTAGGTATTCATAAAGTAAAGGACAAAATACAGTATACCGATATGCTGGCAGTATTTGGGAACAGAACTAATAGCCCATAATCCGAACCTTGTTCGAAGTAATGTGTTCCAGTGGCCAAATATATTTTGACGGTTAGCGAAGTTAACAATTGACGCCTGAAATATGGAGAGACCTAAGCAAGTCTATAAGCTTTTCTCTGCACCCTAATAACTTCGACTAGCTTGTGGGAGCCAAATGCGAGGCAAGAGTAACATGCAAATGTTGGTTGTGCAATTTTGCTTCGGAAAAGCTCACACACTGAGAAGAGTACGTCTTATTTTGCCCATTTTCTTACGGAAAAGCAAGGCAACATAGGTATCACCCTTGCTTAAGCTTGCTGACCAACCATTTACTTGTAGTTAAATAGTGGTTCAGATGTCCGCAAATGTGTTGGGCTGGCGAAACTCCAAATTACATCCGAGGAATCTTTTGAACCACTTGCACTTCTATTTTGCCGTACACTCAGTAGCACTCAGCTCGAGATCATACGAAAAGCCGGTTTTAATAACTATTTATTTTGTGCTGACTTTGTTGCGGAAGTCCTCCTCTCGACAGAATGATAGGAGGGATGTATAATAGTTAAATACCTTCAATTGGCTAGAAGTCAGGTTAGCCTTGCTGTGGTTGCATGTTTCCGAAACTTTACTGCTGGACATTTTGGCTGTTACAGCAATGTATTTTATTCCACCGTGCCTATGTTTACTTCAATTGCCGGCTAATAATAATAAAATAAGTAGAGATAATCAAAGTCTTGTGTGTACTGCTTCCAGTTTAGTTACTAGGCAACTGACGTTTTGAGTGGGATCATCCTAGTTATAAACTGAGCACTTCAAGATTATTTTTACAGGCAAAAAAGCTGTCTTTCTACGCAAGTTTGGAAGCCAGGGGTAGAGTCCATATACCCGATTGTGGAGTTATGGCCTAAAAATCTTATGCACGTTTTTGAGAGAATACAGAATCCTTTAGTCGATTAGCGACACCTGTTTTTGGGGACAATAAGAATTATTTAAACTGTCTGACTTCTGGTGTACAAAAGCATTCATGAAAAGTTTCGAAGTCAGTGACTTTTATGTTAGTTGAAATAAGTCTGTAGGGAAATTTCACTCACATTTAGCTTAAAAGGCGCGCAAAAATGGCTTGCACACTATTTTGGAGGATTAATATTTCTGTCCTTTCCCATCTTGTTAGATGATATTTGGAAAACATTTCCTCAGCCATCACAAATTATATTACTTTGCAAAACTGCAACAGGGTGCGCACAATGCTAGTGCATCTGGATTAGTTTGCATGATGCAAAGCGTTTGGCTTCGTATCTTGCCTTTCACACTTTTATATCCCTCGCACACATTTTACATCTTTATAGTTGTTTTTGCGACGGTGTAACTTTTAGTCCTCACTAATAGATTGACCAAAATCGGATTACCCAAACAGCGGAAAGGGATGAGTAACGGTCTATAATGGATTTATGATTTTCTGAATTGCTTGTATTTCTGGGAATATTAGCCTATAGACTGACTGGGTATCCATTATTTAAGGTTCTACATGCAAACGTGGCCTCGAGCTTACGTTAAGCCCATTATGAGGAAATCCTTTTGACAGTGACTGCGTTCTGCATTTGTGCGACAGAACAGTTAGCCTCACGAAATTTCTCACTCCACTCGCCTTCAGTAAACCGGCGGTCTAACTCCAGTAGCCACTAAAAGTGTAATGGAGCTTGGAGAAGCTGCTTATCTTTTTTATATTCAGTTATGTGGTGGTGTTGCATCCAAAACAAGTGTAGCTATTTACGTGGGTATAAACGATTTCTAGTCCCTGAACTTGGCTAGCCGATTCCATCATTCTGCACGAAACATTCAGAACATATGGTTTAAGCAATGGCACTTTTTAACGCACCACAAAAAGCGCCAACAAGCCCCACTGTCAGAAATTTTCACGCGTCCTGGTGTATTATTGTGTTTTGGGTCAGGCTATTGCACTTCATTTTACCACTTAGTTTTGTATCCAACCTGAGACACCTCCCTTGTTTTTCACTTCATCTCAAGGGTCAGGCAAATTTCGAATGATGATCTAACAAGCTTTACATCATTAAACTGGTGTGTTTGTAGGCAACACAACAGTAGCTTTAAAGTTACTCAAGCGTTGAGCCAGTGTAGTAACGCTGACGGTTGTAGCTAGGTAGATTTTATCCAGCACTGTGGACTTGCTAAGTAAGCCTAGTATGAAAAACAAGTAAACACCTAATTTTTGTTACTTGACCAAACGGGGAGTTCGACATAAAATAAAACCTGCACGCAAAATAGAACATAATTTACCCGCTAAGCGACTTCAGCGCCGGCTGAATTCAGCCAAACATACGTGTTTAGAGACAAAACTCACTGTTGGACGACAGTCATTGTACCAAGTACTGATAATGCATGCCAAATTGTTTGTCAACTAAACTTCTTATTAGACGAAAAAATCACTTTTTAAATAAATTTTTGTCGTCCATACTGCCTTTGTAACCCTATACCACATACTCAACTAAGTCCATTCAAAGCATCCAACTATCTGCAGCTGAGCCAGTTCGAGAAGACACTTCAAAATAACAGCACACTTTCTTGTTTTCCGTCCATCCCAGTGTTGTCCTTTTGTAAACAGGGCATTGTAGGATTATTGGAAAATACATCCATCTAATCAGAAACGAATGTAACCGCAGGTTAACGTACTTCAGATTTGTTGAAAGTAGCGATAAAACAGCTGAAAACAGTGTCGTAGGGCAGCTTTTCAGATATACCGTTGAAGAACATTAAATCAACACTATGTAAAGCCACGAAGTGCAGAATCTAAAATTGGATTCTTGAGTTTCCTAAGCGAATTTTCTTAGCCGCCTTCTCTGGACAAACTTTCCTTTGGAATTTACTTGTTTAAACTGAAAACACTTGAACAAGCTGTAAGAATTTCCTCTCTCATACTCCACGCATTAAGGGTACTTTGAACGAAGTTGGTAAGAAATTCCAACTTTCCAGGAGCCAGCTAGAATACAATGATGCCCAGCAATTATTTTTCCGATTAGATCTTCCATTTAACATCAAAAATGGATCCTTCTGATAAAAATGTATGGTATTAATGTCCAGTTGGGTTGTTCAGTTTTGCGTTTGCCAACTAAAGCATGCAAGCTGCAGGTTATCTAATTGCTGAGGGATTTGACGGTATATTAGAGCTTTGCTTTCCTTCTCATAATAAGTATAGGAAGGATCATTAGACGTTTGCTTTGACGGTAGCATCGCTACAACGAGCATTGCAGCAGGACGCCATAGAATTTCGTTTGTTTTCTTAGCATACACATCACGACGTATCAGCCGGGCCTCCGCTGCCTTGTCAGGCAGAAAGAGGGATTACATCAGCAGTAAATATTGTTCAGGAAACCTTGGATTTAACAACCAATACGTTGTCATTTCCAAGTCCTTCCATAAAACATGCATTTTTAGATTATTTTGATAAATATTCTAAGGGGTCTCACGGTAAAAAAAATCTTAACGAACAGATTATTCTACTTTTGGAACCACCCCGCGCAAAGTGAAACTCATTTTCATCTGTTAGACATGTTGACATTGCCTGAGCCACTTACACGATAAGAGTTGCGTCAGACCGCACTTTTTCATCGCAGTCAGAACATACTGACATACTAAGTTTTTTAACCACGTTTTGACTATGATTAAAGGGCTGCTAGCTTGCCATTCGGTCTATGTTCATTTTCGTGACGTTGACTTGTAGAGTCACGCCTACTTTGTGTAGTCAGTCTATTTTGTGGTGTCAGTGAAGTTATCCTTTTCTACTTAGAAGGTCTTAGGTCGGTTTATGAAAAAAATTCATGGCTCCTGAAGGGAGGTCACAAAGTTTTTGATTGAGTAGATATGGAATTGAAAAATCGCTTCGTTCCTATCAGAGATTCACTCTTCGATGTCTGCGCCTGGGCAAGAGTAATGCACTAATCTCAACAACTTGTGCTGTATTGAAGCATTACCTCAGCAGGCTCTTTTTGACGACGGCCATTTTCTTAGATTGACTGCCTTTGAATTGCCAAGGCAATTTTCTTGAGAAGTTTGGAATGCGTTTTATATTTTGTGTCGCAGCATCCACACATCAGTTTGGCCGTGCATCAGCAGTTTCATCTCAGAGAAACCTAAATATCACAGCAAACACAACACTTTTCAAAGAAAATTAATGGCTTTTAATAATATATTTAGCCGTAACCTCTATACAAGTCCCGTCAACGATTGCTTTGAAGGTAATAATTTACCTGAACATCGCTTGTAGCTTGATCAGTTGAGGCAAAGTTAGACAACCTGCGATTTTAAGGCAGTTTTCATTGTATCTCAAAACTTGCCCGAAAGGATTGCGCAGTTGCTCTGCATATAACCAACTAGAGGAAAGTCATTGGGTTTAACTTTACTGGAGGATAACAATAAATGGTGAGAAACAATGAATAACTGTTTGGTAAGCACGCTCGGTTGCTCTGATCCATCTGCCTTAGCCGCGCTAACCCTGTTTTAGCGTTCAAGCGGGAAACTCAAAATGACTATTCTTAGTGAATAAGAACATACTATGTTGAGAACATGGAACACCGAGTGCTTCGCATTATTCATAACCGGTACTGGAGGTTTGACATTGCCCCATTGATTTGAGAGCAGCGTTTCAACAAAAGTCTGTCAGGTACCAGGATATTCGCAATCGATAAGTCAAATTGTTTATGGTATCCAAGATGATGTGAACTTTTGGCCTTGTTCATATTCTAAGACTGGCATCTGAAAAACGTGATCTGAAATACGGGTCAACATGAGTATGGCTAAACGAAGTAAAAACAAGCAAAGGCATTGAAGATTCAGGTCCCGACAGATGTCTTTCCTGTGGATCAGACAAATTGGATTCATCAGTGAATCGAACCAGTCCTTAGGTCGAATGACGTCAAGTACTGTGAAAATGCCATTCCATTTTTTTGGCAGATAAAATTAGTTGTTTATTCTGACGAAGTGACTTTTAACCTTCTTCTTCAGTGCTAATTTTCACTGTTTTGTGCCGCTACCCGTCATTTGTTTTTCT
The DNA here is from genome assembly GCA_003604175.2 of Clonorchis sinensis. NCBI lineage: Eukaryota > Metazoa > Platyhelminthes > Trematoda > Opisthorchiida > Opisthorchiidae > Clonorchis > Clonorchis sinensis. Next base: position 11,555,256 of record CM030371.1, read on the forward strand.
TGTATTCTGTGAGCATGACAGTTTTACAAAAACAGAATGGTAATGACTACAAGCAAGCACATTACACTTGCTTCGTTTGTTTATGATTCGATGTGTTTCTTCGATGTAAATTAAAGAAGCCGAAACGAATGATTAAAGGAGGGACGGAAAACACCTGGTGATCTGTTATAGGTTTCTCAGCGAAGATATGGCAAATCGGATAAAAAATGCAAATCAATTTTTGCGCTTATCTGGTTGGTGGCTGCGGCGAAATCAAGTCGGTAAAACCAAATGTACATTATCTTCTTGCCGCGTACGTCAGACTTGGACGTTCAGTCACTCGAAAAACAAGCAGTTAGGTCGGCAAAGTGCAAAATTTTACTTATAAATGTGTCATTTTTAAATGTTTGAGAACACTGGTAAGTAGGCTTGTTGAGTTACTTATGGAGAAAAAGTGGGAAAAATACAAACAAAAGGAGGATCAATACTGTAAACAGAATTGTTCAGGGACGAATGAATTGTATCCCACTAGTCGAGTATGCTCGCCAATTTACGGATAATCTCAGCTGAAACGCTTGACGTTCAGACATCTGTACCGCCAGATTAGAGTCAGCATATTCTCTGTAAAATTTCAATGATATATTAGGACTCACAGTGGTACTTTTTGCACACGGTTATCCAGGTTTCCTAGTACCTGAAAAAATAATCAAGCCTAAACAGATATGATCAGGTTAACCCACTTGTCCTCTACTGCTTACTGTGGGGCATAAATGTTCCGACTCATAATTCTGCAGGCAGACACTGATTCACGTCTTAAGCTTAATTTGTGTAAGGGAATCCTACGTGGCGAGAGAGGGTTCAGCTTGCGAAAAATTTTAAATGCTTACCATATCTTTGAATAAGTTGAAATTTACAAAGGATACACGCCATCCGTTGGTATCAATCAAGTTATTTGAACAGAATATAAGAAATCGAAAACACGCCATATCTGTAGCGTTATTTCACAGTTTAAAAATACCGGTAAGACTCCGAACTATTGAAAATCTAACGCTATCCAATTCCCGCAGAACTTTACAACGTGCCTTTTGTTGTTTGGCCCTCTACAATGCAGCTCAGCTTTTCAGCGTAGATTGACTTTCCTAACATGATAAAAGGAGTTAGGACGATTGTAATTTCTCTGGAAAATGATTGAGGGCTTCACACCGACGCACACAAAAAATAAGTCACCCTAAAAAGAATAGATCAAAGTCTGGGCTTTTCAAATATTTTAGGGTCTAAAATAGCTTTGAAGGGTAGACGAAAAAGACCTTCTGTCCAGAGGGAGTCTGAACTCTATCCTTTGGTATTTACAAAAGCGTTTTCTTACAGTGACAGGTGTCCTGGAGTTATAGTACTCATTGAAACAGCCCCAAAATAATGTTTATTCGTTCTACTGCCGGCTGGCCTCCTGCGCGACATGAACGTATGGTCAAAGACTGATTCCATAGCATCCAGTTGATTTCTCTCTGTCATTAGTTTATTTCTAAGTAGATTATCTTGAAGTTCACGGGAATTTATTTGCTGCCGAACCCAGGTTTTGCGTAATACAAAACTTCTATTTGTCGACGATCCTATTATGGCCTATTCACTTAACGCCCTTCGATGATCTACTGGTACGACTGTACGGTAATATGCTCAGTCTATTATTTCATACTGCGTTACGCCCACACCAGTGATAAACCAGCAGCGAGTTGAGTCATGAACGGAACACCATCACTGTGTCAGAAATCTTGACAAAAATAGTAAGAATAAAAAACCGGTCAAAATTTATCGATTTTTAATAACCCTATATCGTAGGTCATTGTGTGAAAAATATCAGCAGTAACAAACTACAACGAACTACTTGCTGGTTATCCGAAACGAAACAGGGTCACTTTGTCTTCTTATTTGGTAATATAGGTCATATGTTTTTCGCCATAACCTTGTAGGGGACTTGTGTTCGGGTTTCTGAATTCTACAGTTGTTTTTCAAGTTGCTGACCTCTTTTTCTCTATGTCCTCATACGTGACCAGTGACATCGCTTGTTCTCGTAGTAGAAAAAGTATTCTGCTGTTTTCTACGAACAGATTTCCAGTATAAGTACGTTTACATCACCTCAAGTTAACTAAGCCAAATAGAAATAAGAATGAGCAACACAATCCTCTGATAAACGTGTCTTGATGATTTCGTAGGCAGAATGCCCTTCGGTTTTCCCTCCTATGAACGGTCATAATTGTTTTCTTGCTAACTCATGTTGGATTGACTTAGCCCTCCAAGTGTTAGTTCTTCTAATTTCAAATCGCGTCATAATAACGGAGCTTGGTGAGATGTAAAGAAAAGTTGGTTTTGACGAATATTGAAACAAAAAATGGTGTATACAGTAAGTGTTTTCATGTACCGGTTTGCACTCATCTTCCGCACACTGCGCTTTCGAGGTGTGGACAAAGATAGCTTATCAACTTGTTCAAATTCTTGTCCTAAACACACACATCTTTGGCTGCCATTCTTTTTTGAGCAGCAAATAGAAGCGCTCGCGGGTTAACCATTTTTAGCGTAAAGTATTTTGTTAAAGCATTGGACTAAAGTCGTTTGACAGGTTTTATGGGACAGATCTCGTTGGTTTTAATTGCTTCAAAGAAATGAAACGAAATAACACAAGGAAAAAATGCGTCCAGAGTTTTCTAGTAAAACAAGTGAAGATCTGCAAAATCCCACAAGATTTCTTAAATCTTGTCATTTGAAAAACGAAATTTTGGCATCCGCGCTCTTCACACCAGACTGGCAGTGGTACTGAGTGAATGGTATCCTAAATGGTCCTCTCGGATAAAAACCACTGGCCGATCTTTTCCTAGACCTTTTAGGAGTGATTCTTTTTGTGAGTGACTATGATCGATCGTAGTAACAATTACTAATATGCATACATAAAGTAAAGCAAAAAATACTCTTTAGGAAACATGCTTTCTTTTATCCATCCCAAACATTCATTATAATGACCGCTGTCGTTATCCAGAAATCAATATTGTCAAAGATGTTGTTTTATCCCGTTAAAACATCAAGACTCTGCCAACACTGACGTACTTTGACTGGAGGAATTTTCGCCAACTGGCACTAGCTCACAATGGAGCGTCACAGCTGTGGATAAGAGATTACAGAGCCTACCGAACTACACTGTCAGCTTGGCAACAGGCTAACCAGACGCACAACCAGAGACAGCGGTGGGAATTGCACGATCTATCAACCTAATGACCTAAATGATGCTGGAGCCAAGGAGTGAAAATAGTAATGTTTTAGTTAAGGGTAGCATAACGAGCTCTTTGGTGATGAACAGAATTTGAAGACAGATCGGGAATTCGACGCTTTTTAATTGCATTTTCCCGGCTGTAGGAACCAGTTTTTTTGTTTGTTTTTTCTTTTTATAGCATAGCAAAGTTTAATTAAATAACGGACAAACCAGTTGGCAGACCCTTTCTTGTTTTACTTTGCGAACAATCTTTTTCAAACTTTTTCAGGAAATAATGGAATATAGAGTCTAACTTTACTATCGTTGCGTAACCTCATAGCTTGCGAGAAATTCTACAAGGTCAACACTTGGTGGTTTTTTCCAAGCAATTCATATTCGGACAACCAAAGAGACCTAGTGCGCTCCTCGAAATGTAGTATTGAGGCTTTCTGTGTTGGATGTAATAATCTGCAATAACTACCAAAACTGTACCGCGACCACCTCGAAAGCAGGCTGGTCTGTGAGTAACCCAACCAACTAAACACGTGTCACCCAGGGTATCGGGAAATGGGACCCGAGAATTGCCTTTTGGCGTTTCTAAAATTAGTGCGCAGTTAGAGAGGCGTGGTATAACCCTTGTTGGAAACTGGGTGGTGGCCCGACAAAAGTTGTCTATTTACTATTATGTATTAAAGGACCGTACCGAAATAGTCTTAATATGGAGAAGTTTTGTATGTTTTTCACTTATTAAAGGCTTAAACCCCAAAGAAATTTTGGAAAACACTTTTACTGAGCTTTGGTCTTGTCCTAATCTGGACAAGTATATCAACAGAGTGAATTGTTAGTTCTCCTTTAGTCCTACTCGGGGGGGGGGGGCATGTGCATCAGGCTAGAGTATGAGCTGTTTTCTCTATGGCTACGTGGTTTTGCTTGCATTGGTTATGGTCTGCAAGAAAAATGTAAATTTTTGATAAAAGTTACTTTGTTTCGCCCAACTGATCACTGCTGCACAGATATCACATTTGTCTTCCTCCGTCAGTACGGCCAGACTAATATGAAGTGAAATCGCACACTGCCAAACCAAATGCAGATAGAGTGTACGGTTTTTCAAAGTTTAGATCAGGATAGTGCGCCCATGTTACACTCCACGAGTGTTTTTCAAATTAACTCTACAGTTTGTACTGTATTCCTGTCTACGTTTGAGGTTTTTAGACATAACGGGGACACATACGAAGATCAAATTTTACTCGCTATTTCCATGACTAGCTAATTACAGGGTTTTTACTGTGTAAGTATTGAAAAGGGGTGTTGGCTCGCTCATTACTTGGGTCAGTTGGATTGAGCAGATCTGAATACAGTGACGGAAGAACAAAACGACGCGACATCTTCAATTTTTCACAAGTGAATCTAGGTCAGATGTCATCGAGCTGGACTGCGGGTATTTCGTTTAGTTACCTCAGCCTGGCAGCTCACACCGGTGTGAAATAGGCCCAGAGGGGAAAAACGAATCAATGCAACGTAAATTGGTGCCAACGCTTAAAGAAATTGTGAAGTTAATTATTGTTTTAAAAAATTACGCACCTGGTTTTCATCTGACACAGTGCAACGGCGTTCTACGTATCAAAAAAGAATAACAGACTTATGGTAAAGGTGGCGTAGCCTTGCAGGGATGTTAAAAAGTTAAGTCAATCTTTAACGACGTAGTGCTAATGCAGTAAAGCACTGCCTTTTGATAACACCACAACAGTTACATGTCCTGAAAATGAACAAGTGATGTAGGATGTTGGTTTTTCCGTAAGTTCCTGTCAAGTCTAGCCAGGTCTAGTAGTAGTGCATATTGTCGTTCCTAATCTGATGGTTATCGTCCTCGTTCAGAAGTCTACTATCTGTCAGTTTGGCCTGTCAAACTGCCCATCAAGCTCTGCTGATATGAACCACACAGAACGATAGTAAACAACAATGCTTGGTACAAGGCTGACGTAAATTTTCACGGCTAGGGAACTCTTACAATGTGATACGTCCGCTTCATAATAGTCGGACGAGTTTATTGCTCAAAGTGAGTAACTGGTTTTTGAGTGACTGCTTGCGTAACAAGTTCTGGAAATCGGTGAAACTGGGTCCAGGTTGGCATTATGGATCTATTTTCAATGACCCTGGTTGAATCCAATGACTGGCACATTCAACTTAGCTACCGGACCACTTAGTAAAAAGGGTTTACATGGGTTTTACAAAAAAATTGACCTAAAGAGATACTACTTTATTGGAGTTTCAGTTTTGAATATATAGAGAGATGGAACTAACATAGGAGACGGTTCCGTGTATCATAGATCACCAAGATGTACGAGTACTTTGGATAAGTCTTATACACCTTTTGCATACTTGTTAACACCAAAGCTCCGTTGAAGTGGAACAGACTATGAGGATAGGGCATGGGACTGAGAAGACAAAATTGAAAAGGATACCTAAACTGATTTTCTGTTCTGTCACCATACATAGTCGAAACTTTGGTTCAGTTGGCCTCCTGAAAATAATTTTTCAACGTTTTCAGCTATCCAAATGCCACTTAACTCTTCAATTGGCTGAAGAACCTACCTATGTAAGCAACAGGTCGGATTTGTAGTTTTCCTTGATGATGTGACTCATCTGTTTGGCGTGTGATAAGTAGTGAAAATGGGGATATAAGTGCAAGTGGTCCACTAGATTATCCTGCTTAGATTAGATCTTTCCATCCAAAGGAAGTGTGACCTTCAGAGCTTATATTTCTTCTCCAAGGAACTTTCATAAAACCTCTTCGTACATTACCTGATTACGGTCGATAAGCTGTTTTTTACTGAAATTTGGGGTGTAATATCAGAGAAAATATCCCGTCTCTTAACTCAAATTAACGTCCTCTCGCTTACTGGTCAAATATATCAACTGAGCTACCTATGACAGTGACTTTAGTAATGTCTTTCCTCTTGAACTTTACATTTGAATCGCTTCACCTCCACCCCATTGACCAGCAGATGATGTCTGTCAGTATCGAAAGTAGGCCGTTCAAGTGACTTCCCATCGATATACACCAACGTTGCTTGGGCAGCGTCTGGATGATTGCCGAAATCACGCAAGAAGCTTACCAACTATTTGGCCGGCCGGCATTTGTTAACTCGTTTGGCAGACATCACTAAGTAAAGCTCATAGTTCAAGTGCAAGATTACGCTGAGAACTAGCGCCCTTGATAGCTCACTTTTCCGACAAGCGGCGGTTGTTGGGTGAAGTCCATTCCAAGGTTTGTCCTTCTGCCTATGCTTGGACCCTGCATTTCAATAAGAAAGAAATCTCTAGGACGTGAGTAAAAAGCATATTGAGCAGCTGTAGTAGACTAAATTAGCCTTTGCCTTTCAAGATCCCAAAGCCCTTTTCTACATTCTAGAGACGGTTTTCGTCTCTGAAGGGATGATAATATTTTGCTAGTTACTTTTGGGACACCGATAATGTGGCGATAACACCGATGTTCTACTGATGTTTGCATTCAGGCGCATTTCGCTATACAAAACCCACGCCTACCGTTAATTGTGTTGGTAAGGCCTAGACTCCTCATTATTGAGAGTTCATCTGTAATACAACCACCAGGAGGTGGTTAGTTGAGACAAAAAAGCTTAGGCACTTGAATTCGGATAGCTTCCAAAAAGTGTCAGGATAAAAGGAGCTACCAAAAATGAGCGTTGTCTTGGCCGTTGTACCCAGAGTGAATCTTATCCGTCTTATTTGCCTGAGCCGTTTGGCACGCTGGCTGTTGTAAATTTTAAAATTTGCACGGACAAGCAATGGAACATCGGTACGCGTGAGCGTTTGTCCTTCTTCTATGGCGGAATCACCTCTTAAATTAGAGGGCACTAAGTAGAATTTTCGCGACAGGCTTCTCAGAAACAGTTCGCTAATTCCTAAAGGCAGTTATCCGACCTGTTATTGACAGAGAGTTGCACACAGAGTTGAACACAATAATTCATTGTTTTAGCACTTTCTTTGTAAAAGTTTATCCTTATAGTTCATTGTTTTGAACGGCCCATAGACAGGCTAGTTTTACGGTTAACTACTCCCAAGTAATTGGAAACTGTCGATTTCTTTGGGTATTTGCGGTACGTGGTCGACCAAATGATGCTGATGCCTGCTAATTAGGTTTGTTGCGCAGTGGTTACCCTGCGGTATATTCTGCCTACACTCTACCACTTTTCCGTTTCTGCATGGTTTCATTCTTTTACTGAACACAGATTGTTGGCAAAGCCGTAGCACACTACTTCATACCTACTTGCTGACCGAATGTATCCACTTAATGCTCGGAGAACAATATAGATTACTTAGAGTTTTTGCCTCTATTTCATCCCAAAGATAAGGTCAACCCATGCTAAAAAGCTCAAAAGGTGCGCACAGATATTTCCTCAGCATTAAGAAATGTGGACAGTCGAATTGCAGTAGAGATGCAAACTTCAGACTTGTTAGATTAGAGCTAAAATCTCTCTCATCCAGTTACATGTGCTGGTTGGCAGCGCGACCAGCTTGTAGTGGGACAGAATACGACGACGCTTGCCATTGAATGGAGTCACGTGATTTGACGTTGATGGATCGCTTGCACACTGACCTGTGTGATACAGCGTGTAGGTTCTCAGGCAATCAGTAGCAAGCAGTTGGTCATTTCTAATTGACTTACGTAAACTCTGCCGTATTTTTCTCATTTCTTGATTACTCAAACCTGACCGACGTTTATTAATAAAGCAAGCAAAGAGACAATTAAGCTGACCCAAAAGTCATGCAAGTAATTTAGAACTCTGTGATTTGTAGGTTAAACTCTCTGGCAATGACGTGTCAGTACTTAAATATCCGAAACACAGGAAACAGTTCTTGATCACTGCTGTCGCAGACGAGACGTATCCACTCAGTTGCTAGTAAGCTGGGCAGCAAAGGTATTGACTGCCTTGCAACGTTCTACTAAGTCATGATAATCGAAGCAATGGAAGTTGCTTAACCCGTAGAGGAGCTCATCAACACCATGGCGCTAGGATAAGTTGCAGGCTTTTTTGATCACACATCCTAATTACAAAGCCAGTGGGTTTTCGGAAGAAAATATCACTTTTGTGAGTATCACAGCTTGATTTTGGTTCATGAAGGAGGTACTTTTTGGCAGCACGCGAATAGGCTAAAGAAGAATCAATCACAATCGACATAACAACAGGAACGCTGACGTAAAGTTTATCATGACTTGGCAGATTCTTCGCCTAAGATTACCTAATACTCACAGGTTATGACAGAAAGGCCACTCTTGACCGATTGCAATGTCCTCGACAGATTTTGAAACATGTATGTCGTTTTGTTTGGGCGAGATTTTGATCGCTGAAGTCTAGCTGAGCTGTTAAACAAGAGATACAAATGAATCAACACCTATAAAGGGATTCAGCTAGAGGCATTACCCAACCTAGTTCCGATAAATGGACTTGTGATCACTGAGGCGCATGTTCTGTTTCTTGCGCTGAGATTCTTGTTGGCTTTATCCACAGATAGACAGAAGTTATTTCATACGGTAAGAGTTGGGGTCAAAATGCTTCTTTCAATAGACCCGAGGTTGGCAGAAATAAGCGGTTTGTTGAATCCCGAAATAATATCTATTTACAGTTAATATGAATGGAGAAACTTCCTGCCTTCTGGTTGGGTACCCTTCTAATTAGACCGAACTACTCCAAATTGCATTTGTGCGCCTGACCTTCACTTGCGATTTATAACAGGCCAACACCGACAGTCAAAAACCGACCGTTTCATTAGTGTGCGTGGCTTCCACAGTTTGGTTTGGTACTTGCATTGTTCAGATAACTATGAAGTCTTGGCCCAACCTGATAATAGTCAAGAAAAAGCTGATAAATATCGAAAACGAAAGTTAAGGTACACAAGGTACACGAACAAGAGGGCTGAGGGTGGGTCTTTCTGAAAGCCTGTGCACTGTCTTCACTCAAAATATTGAAGTAACACCAGCTGGGTTAGCGTGTTGATATACAGCTGTTTATTCAGAAGTAAGCGAATAACGAACAATCCGGCCGTACCCAAGTTTCTTAGCTTCAACTTTACCAAACGGACTTCATCATAATTTCTACTGACATTTACTAGTTCTTCTCATAACTGAATCGATTGCATTGAGTATTGCTCTTCAGTTTGTCACCAAATAACTTGTGAGCGAACATTATTCACCGTACACTTTGTAAGCCTTTTTAATTCGCCGAATTAGCAGACGAGTTGTGTAGGCAATGTGACCTTGAGAATCAGAGGTCCACAGCAGTCTACAGCTTATTGGTTGTTAATTAGGTGACCGCTGAACTTTTGCCGAGCTTGGCAGCTAGGTCCCTCGTTCATTCTGAGATAGACAGAATTTTGAAAAGCAAAGCCCTCCCGACTGTTGAGCTGATCGCAAATCCGCTATGTTCTGAAAAGTCCAAATTTCCGCATTTTACGTTCATGTTTATCAAGTAGATCAATCTTTTAAAATTTCACCTAACGCAACATTAGTAGTAAAAAACCAGACGGGAAGCGTGATTCGCTTGGAACACAAGAATTTTCATCATCAAGCTTTTCATGCACGTTCGTCATACAATGTCATGGGCTCCAATGCATGCCATATTCTGATTTTATTGGAATTTTCGCATGCGATTTGGTCCCACTGCACCGCATATGACCAGACTGACGAAATCCAGCCGTCTTTTTGCGCCACTATAGACCTGAATCAGTCAAACGTTTCTGACAGTGGGATAAAAATAGATACAAAATTCCTGAGTATCAACTTTGGAATCAGCCGTCCATCGGTACCACTATGGCGAATGTGACTTTTTCCACTCTACTCTCTTCTCGCCATTGATAAAAAACAAAACACAGCGCACACTTTCTCTTCATAGGATAGCAAAGATGGTTGGTATCAGGTTATTTCCTCTGATGTCTATTTTGAAGGGTAAATTAAAACCAACCCTAAACTTTGATTGTCTTTCTAACCGGATCGCAGGCGCACAAACATAGTGGTATGAACAACAGGACTGGTCACATTACTGAAAACCGATCGATCTGGTCTGATCGTTTCACCTGTAACTGATTAGTATTCCTGCATACATGTGCCCAGAAAAGGTTGCTGCCAGCTGGTGACAAATGTCGGGCAAAAAATGTCAGGATGACCGTGCAACTTGTTGACGCCTGTTTAGTAGGTAGACGGGATACCGCAGTTTGATCGGAAGGAGATCAGCTGACAGTAGTTGGCTGGCAATGGTCGCTGGGTTAGTCAGCTTTAACTGGTGGTTGTCATTTATGCGTAAAACTATAGTAGTCTTGAGAGGGCGACCCAATCTTACAAAAACATATGTGCTAATTTCAAATCGTTTTTTCACTGCTGAATCGCAAGCTGTCCTGGTGAGAATCAAAGATTTTGAAGGTTGCTGTGCGAGCAGCCAAGAGTATGGTTGGTAAAATTTGAAGGGTTGCTAAGATGAGCGCAGAAATGTGCTGTTATCAATACGCATCAAAATAAACACAGAGGAAGATTTCCCGACTCTCAACTTGGAATAAACAGAAGTGACCCACAGAAACCGATTCTACCTGATTCTTCCGTTGCTTGGTTTCTATGACCGGCTATATCCAGTCCTCATCGAGACCTAAACTTATAGAAATAGAGATCAGAACTCCCTTAGGCCTGTTTTAATTGAATTTTTCCACCTTGCTGTTTTTCTCTACGGAATTTGCGTCATCTCGACTGGCGTTGGAGGTTTTACTACCAGACTACTCACTTTAGTGGACAAAACAACGGCTATCATTAGAACATGAGCTTACAAATATTGTCCACGAGTACGGACCTCCTACGTTCTTCATCTCACTGTAAATATATATGCCTAGTTTGGACAATCTGCCGATGATTATTTGGCAAAACGGTTCAAATAGACAACCAGTGTCAGCAATTAGATGTAGCACTGTGTTCGAAACCTACTGCAGAAGACTAATTCGACCAGATTGCCGATAAACTACTCACGACTCTAGCAATATCCGGAATTTTACAATTCCGGGTCTTCCGCGATATTTGTGAGGCACAAAGTGCATGGATTCTTCGGAAGGCTTAAAAATATAGAACAATTATTGATGGAATTTTATTATCTTGAACACCAATTTAGATAAACCTAGATAAACCTATCTATGGAACTCGTTCCGTTGGAGAATACTATAGGTCGGGAATTCAGGTGAATTAGCACTGGACGTGAATCGATCAGTGTTCCAGACGTAACACACTACTCATACGTTTCCTGAACAATCTTCGACAGCTCACGATCAATTTCGTCCTTCTTTGAGCTCATCACGTAGTCGTGGTCCCCAACGTTTAGTCAAACCCATGTTCCATTTAAAGTGGACCATTGTAAACGAGAGATTTAGTTGGTTTCAGTTGAGTTTCCTATCAAAACCAACTTTGTGTCCAAATAAGATATCGTAGACTTGCGTTTCAATGGTCTGCATGGGTAACTTGGTTGTAGCTACCGACCCCTGCTTGAAAATTGTGTGAACGTGTTGTTCCAATAATGAAATGCGTAAAAGTATGCCAGTTTAGAGTTAAGTTTTATTTCCAAGCGAGTGTTTATCGCAACAATGATTCCCAGTCACCCATTATTGTGACTCAACCAATCCGGGATTGTTCACAACTACTGAGAAGACTCAGTTTATTGTCTTAGGCTTTTGGAAAATGCCACCCGTCGTTTTGCACCTAAGCGCCAGCACAGCCCTGTTGGGATAGTAAGCCACGCACCATAGTTTGAAAAAGGGTCACACAAAAGTCGCAACCTATATTTTTAATCGAACATACCCTTAATTTTATACCTTTCCGTTTGCACAATGGTCACCTCGGCTTTGGAGCAACTGAAAGAAACAAGGTCAACAAAAACGGACACGTGCTACTTCGAAACTGCTGCTCTTGGTGTTTTCTCCAGAACAGCAGCGATCCTAATGCGTCTCGGAAAATCATCGAAATCTAAAAATTGCGTTCGTTAAATCTTTTGGTGTCTTTCGAGACGCATCCATAAAATATCAGTAGCCACACAGGTAATATGGTTTTTTGTTTTGAGGTGACAGTTGGTTTGCATATCTGCGTCACATACACTACACGAAAACACCGTCTAAACCGATTTGACCGAAATCGGTCAGTCACTAAGGTTTGACAAACAAGCTAAACCAGTTTCACATCACAAAGAGTGTGAATTTGCTACTGGAAGAACCCTGACGCCAAAAGCATTCTTTGACCTCGATTTCACGCCATCACGATCATCAACGGTCGAAGTAAACGGCTAGTTTTTGATATAAATAGTTCCATTTTGTGTTTACCTGGCCTTTTTTCTTTGTTTTCAACTCTTTTCACTCTCCACCACATTTACACCGCTTCACATTTGTCCTTTTCGGTGTGCAGCTAGATTGTCCACTCTGTGTGTGTGTGTGTGTGCACGCACACTCACGTGCAATGTCGGCAGCCTACTTGACCGTGACGTCTGTCAGCTACCAACAATCTCGCTTGCTGCTTCCGTACTGATCAGCTGCCATCTGCCATCTGCTGCTGTTGTGGTTTGTGTTCAGAGCGTGACCTCACAGAATGAGTGGAAGCGTATTCGGACTCTGTGGAAGAGTCACATTTTTAAGTCTATTTGCTTGCTTCGTTATGATTTTGTTGGGTGTGAAATGTGCTGTGACCAAAATGGAGTGGGCTATGGTCTACAGTTTTGTTCGATCTGCTAGTAACCCGAGTTTGAGTGTTCAAAGTAGGTAAATCTTCTTCATAATCGGTAGGTTTCAATTTCCCGTTAAAATCCACTTCATGCCTTTTCCACTCCGCACGGTTCTGTATTGGTGTGCTGTGGGGGCTTTCTGTTACACATGACTAACCAAAAAATCCGATATCTTGACCACTGATTACGTTGTTACCTTTCATATGATTAGGTGACCTAGGGACGACGAGGTCCATTCAACACCAGACATAACGTACTTGCAAGCTTTTTTTTCGCTGAATGCGTCATTTACTTTTGGGCAACCAAGTATGACTATCCAAATAGTTGTTTTATTTTCTTGAACTATTATTTACCAAAAAATTTCACCGTTATGCAAACGGATGGTTAGATTGTCCGAAAACTGTCCAAAACGCCGCCATCCCCGCTAATTCTGGCTGCTGGGGTTTTCCTGGTTACCTGTCTTGGTTCAGTCGCCGAGGAGATATGATCAGCTGCACAAAACTTGTCAGCTGGAGCGACCTACGACGCTTTTGTACAAGCAAAGTTGTGAAAATTTTTTGTCGGGTTCAAACATAGTTTACTTCTGCTATCACCTTACCGTGAAAGTAGCTGGTCTGAGAAACTCCAACCCGAGCTTGATCCCTTTGACAGTGTGTTACCTGGTTGGATAAAGGCTCAATCTTGGGGTCTGCAACTGAGTGACGTAGCTCCGAGGACACCCGATGCGAAGAATCCTCCTTAATAGGGAGCTTGCTTGGCCCAAGTGGATCAAAACAATGACCTATTTGGGAATGACTGGCTTACCCATAGCTAGAACAAAGGACGTAAGTTGCAAAATACTTACTCTCAGTCCTCTTGTTTGCATTGTACAGAGTTGGAGTTGCCTTCAACTGCAGGTAAGGCTTGTAATCCAGTGATTCCAGCCGCTGAGAGAGGAACTTATGTCATGGGCATGGGAAGAGATAGAATTACTTGACTTTTGCACGGAGGTTTATTGCAATTGAGTAAGGACGGATTCGTTAACACTTTGTAGACTTTATTCAAGGATTCCAGCTTAGGCTTTGCATGACAAAGTGCAACCGCAAAGCTAGCAGGAAGACTGTCTCTTCGACTGAATAACCTGGTAGGCGAACCCTGGGTGCGAAATGGAGTCCAAGCTGAACAAAATATGAGAAGACCATTCACCGGTTTCCGCTCTTTTACAATGAACCTGACAATGTCACACAAAATATCTGTCCATTTGTACTTCAAAATTCTGTCAAACCAACCATACCAAATGGTAAAGGTTTGCTTCTTTTAGATGGCGAGCTGGGCAGAAATGGACTAAACATCACAGGCTACCGGGTAATTCAGTTCCAATATTTGAAGCAGTGGGTCACTCAGTCTGAATTATTCCTAGAATTTGGTACAAGTCATGGATAACGGTCGCCATAACATGCTGTAAAAAGAATGCCAGTTTTATCCATAACTACAATTTTCCTGTAAAATGCATAATTTGGGAATTTACGCCGGTAAACTGAGAACAGATTGACAGGCATCAGCAGCATGTTAGAGGGCAATGTATGTAAATACATAAGTATCCACAGAATCTCCTGGGAGCTGAATCCCGTTTTTACACGGATAATGCTTCTATTTTACGTGAAGACAGTACTAAGCTCTGTACATTCGTTCAGCTGTAGCACCCTTTTGATGCCTAACTGCCATGCCACCAGAAGGAAGCATGAGGGCTGTCAGGTTGCCCAAGCCTAGACAGGGGAAGTCTAGAGGCAGAGGTCGGGTTCGAACCACGGTCCTTCCGGTCAGTAAATTTGCGCTCTAACCACTTGATCAATCTCGCCCCATGCTGTGTACATTGGTTTTAGGGATTAATTTTTTATTTCACTTGCTGTCGATAGCAATTTGGATGTAATTCTTTTGCGGTTCAACTTTGCCAAGCCATTGTATTACACCCTATTTTTGACTTACAATCGCCTACATTGCACTACAACTAAAAACTAAATCCCACCTACTTTGATAGCAAAACAGTAGAGTTATCCCAGAACGCATCACATGCGATAAAAATTCAATCGTACAGTTTGTTGTGGCTGTGTGCTAGTTGGGTGATTTAGGAGCTTGATGGAATTTCTCTATCACGGTGATAGTCTAGTTACTTGGGTGGAAAAGCCTCGAGGAAGAGAACAAAGGACACCAGATGAACCAATGGAAGAAAGAACGCTGCGGCTCAGTTGGCTACAGCAGAGAGGGAATGGAATCTCAGTGGAATATCACAAAAGGTAGATTTTTTAGTTAGGATCTGACCGTCCTAACACAGCTTATACCGCTGATGACAGTAATAACAACGGTCGGTCCACAGAGTTGAACGTTGAACGAGCTGTTCGAAATTGACCAGTATCGGTGAAACAAAATGTAGCCTAACCTAATAGTTAGGTTCAACTTTTTGGTTCTGTCAGGGGGACAGGGTAGTAGACATTGTGGGGCCCAATTAGCCGTGACATTTTGCCAGTGTGTTTTCAGTTCGTTCTCTAATAAACAAGTGTTTGGTAAGTCCAGGCAACAATGGGCATTGCATAAACTATTGACCGCACAAACTGAAGGGAAATGTACACCAGTAATCGTACGGGTCTACTAACTTTGTAACTTAGGTGTATGAAACCACGCATTCTGTCATTCTTGGAACCTTTAAGTGAACCGTAAAGCTAATAGAAATTTAAACAGCGATTTGAAGAAGGTTCGCTAATGTTTACTCCACTGCCATCCAAGAGTTGGTTCCATTCCAGAGTTCCGATCCGAAGATGCTATCCAGTCTGTTGTGTGAACAGAATCACTTCACATAGTAAACGGTGGTTCATAGGTTTGATTCATTTTCAGGAAACATGGTGTGTAACTGCCACAATGTCGTACTTGTCCTAACCGGTTTCTACAAACAAGCTTGTACAGTCATGATACAATAGGTAATCTCGTAGCCTTGAAGGTCCAGACAGACATCTCCTACACTGAAGAGGTTTACGGTTGTAGTCACGCTGTGATGACTGAACTGTAAATCAGGCGACAGCCAATATAGGGTTGGATAAAAGTTTCGCTAACTGATACTACTTACCAGCAAATTCTGCAATCGGTAACCAGCGTGAAATGTGTTGGTTTGTATATCTAGTTGTATGTAAAAAAACCGCAGTCTTATATGGAACTAGTAAACAGACATCACTGTTGAGCAGAGCCCACTTTCCTGGGAAGTTTACAACAGCTTGGTCCGTCAGCCACATCCTTCTTTGCGACCAGCATGGACCTTTCTCACGAGATGTAGGCTACACCTTACCCCATATGAGCATTCTTGGGTGGTTACTGTGACATCTTATTCCTTGAGAGACTTATCGTTACTGAAACCCAACTAGGAATTGGGCCCGTGACTTTCCGGACCGGAAACAAAGATCCAACCTTTAAGTAGCTAGTGGTTTATTAAACTGATCGCTCCCATACACCAGATGCTACCAGTCATAGTCAATAGTACAGAGGCAACATACCCTGAAACCATCCGAATCCCGGATAATGACATCACTTGTCGCCACCATGAGTGTCTATTGAAATTTTGTGGTTACCGACGAGATAGTAAACGACCAACATAAGAATCAACCGTATAAAGCTGAGTCGAACAGCACAACACACTGTTTTCATCTGTTTCGTCTGTTTTCATCATGTGCGTAATCAAAAATGTGTCTCAGGAATCTATAGTTGTGTTCAAAACCAGACGATTTTCCTAAGCAGCTACGAAGGCAACAACGATTTTTAACAAAATAGGGCAGTATTCTTCTGTCGGCTTTACAAACAATCATTCTTCTCGGGTTTTTGAGGTTCCTATTAACAGCAAGGCAAAACAAGGGTCAGGAGCTTGTTGATTACTTTGCGACTTGTCAGTAAGAGTCGTCTTTTAAACAAGAGTATGCCCACTATATCCACAGTCTATCTTAATCGGACCCTTGACCACAATCTGGTTTTTTGTTTTAATAAACTTTTTCACATGATTTCGGGGATCTGGCACCCGTAAACGGGGAAAAACACAAGTGATTTCAGCCTAAACTCGACCAGACGTTCATTGTATGCCCTGCACACGACTAGCTTTGAGTCACTGTTGGAGGCACTTTGTGTTTTATGGCCTTTGTTGTTGTCGTCAGTGGGTGTATACAGGAATTTCACGGTTTCATTATTACAAAAACTCTGTTTCCTGTGTGGCACCGCATCACAGACTCAAGCGTACAATAAACCTGTTTTCTTACAGCACACACACACACACGCAATCCGGTCACTAGAAAGACAGAGTAAAAGTCAACAAATTCCGTTCCTTCCACACAGCAGTTGACGCGCACGTATTATTATTATTGGCGATCAGTGTTTATGTCTCATTGTAGCTTTTCTTGTTTGATATAGAAGCTTCGTATAGCGTAGCGATCTCGGGGTGAGGGGTGTAGGTACTGTTGCCAATTGAAAGCATGAATTCATTGAAGGCATTCATCCGCAGCTTACTAGAACCGGCCACATAGTCTGCTGACCTTTCCTTCTACTGGAAATGTTGCCTGATCAACAGCCATTGTAAGTGGCATGAGATTTTCGGCTTTTCTCCACGGAGAAGAGTTTTCTTGTACCAACGTATAATTAGAGCGAGGGATGAACAAACAATTTGTTGTTCTGATTTATGGCACATGAAATGATCTAGAATGATTCTGTGCATATCTCTAATTTCATCGACCTCAGTGAATTCGTTTCTCAGAATGAGAGTGTGGATTTTGTTTTCTGGCAACTGTGTGGAGAAAACTAAGTGGTCGTATTCGGAGGAGCTTAGATACACAAAAAGCATACCATTCTTTTTGAGGGGATCGGTCGAAAGACACTTTGACCAGCAGTCTGCATGGCTGCGAACTTCGAATCATATGGGGATCTTGGTCTAACCGCCTGTTAAATTATTCAGACAATTTGACGGATTTATCTAAATAACCATGGAGGTTAAGCCGTCGACTTAGAACTTGCTGAACGCCTTACCTACACGGGTTATTTTCACAGCAGTGGGAACTTTATACCAGTTCGCATTGTTCAAAGGTGTTTATATTTCCTCTCTTCCTTCTGTTAATTGAAACAGAGTCCCGTTGAGTAGTTCACCATCGCCAAGGTCATTTAGGGATCCAAAATTGACGCAGAAAAACGCCAGGTTAATCGTTCTGTAGATATTAAGCATGAGTGTGATGCAAACTGGATTACGGTGTACATGCGTCTAATCTCCCAACACAGGCGTCTTCTTTGCACGACATTTCTGATAAGTCAAGACCTAGCTTACCAGCTCTATGATGAGGGAGCGCCACAGAAATGAGTCTAGTCCACCTCCCCGGTAGTGGTCCCTCTTGGGTGGTTAACGTACTATAGACGTGGAGTCCTGAATAACGCCGATCATCAGACTCCGTCATCTGAACCGACCAACACATCCAAGCTGAGATAATCGCAACAAATTGTCTAATTCAGTTAAGACATTCACAGTTGTCCCTGTAGATAGCCGACCTGTCTTTAAAAACACAGATTGCTGCTTCACAAACGTTGAGTAAAATTAACAAAGTTTCAGTCTATGCATCATTTAGCGTCTTTTTTTATCGTAAATCCAATAGCAAAAAAACTTTTGTCAGGAACTGCAAAATACACCAAGAAAGATGTTGTATAAAGCATACGGTTAATTCCGGCCTTGTTATTATACTTAGCAATGGTTCTATATTTACCAGACCTAGTTGTTATTGAATAGAACCCGTGTATTTGCCTTCATGTACACCACGAAGCGCGGAAGGAAAGAATCCACTCGGTTTCTTCTTGAGGTGCCTCTTATTCAGCGGAGCAAAGACTGCAACAACAGCCCTCTGAAGAGGGAGAGCACAACGCGGTAAACGTCCTTTATGAGCGAAATTCACTTCCGGGAATTTTGAGGCCGGATCACTAACCAGGTGTGGGATGATTTGGGTCTCCGTAGTCCTATTCGGATCTTCCTCATTGCAATTACAAAGCTGTGCCCACCACTGCACACCACCAGGAACAATCGTGTGGTCGATCTGTCGGGATCATTCTCCAATAAGTAACGTCGTAGCACAAGGCACGACAGTGGTTGATGGCATGTAACATTAATAGAACTCAAAAACGTCTGGGAAAGTTGGTTTAAACCAGCTAACTTTGTCGTTTTCGGAAGCTGAACTACCGAATACCATTTATTTTCCATTATCCTAACCTTTCCATCTTGACTTTAGTTAACTCGTTCTACTAGTCATACGGCGGAACAGTTCAGCGTTTCCCTGTCCTTACTGTTATCTGTGTTAATGCGAATCCTATCAAGCTCTGTTTTAATATTTACACCTCGAACGTAACAATTTCTTTTGCCCTTAACTATGATTGGCTTACACTTGAACACGTTACCTAGGCTTCGAAAAAACACATTCAGATTAAGAGCCAGTCACGAATTGGGACCCTTCCTGGGATTTACTCAGCAATTTTTCTTGCAATTGACTGGAATCTTAGAAAGATACTGAGTACCCTCATATATGTTCTTCAGATGTGGAATTATTACGGAGTAACAAACAGTCAAGACCACAAACCATGGAAGCATGCGGCAGATTCCGAAAAAAAGACAGAGAGTCAAGTTGCAGACATTATTTTGGACTAGAGTGCTGCGGAAAAGCAATAGTCTATGAATGAAGCAAGAAATGATGTGATATAATAGAGAGTTTCATTACACTGATGTGCATAAAACATGTTTAAGCGGATTTACTAAGCATGTGTTTCTTAGTTGAAAACTGGTATTCAGGTGTGAGTTCAGTTACAGTTAACCACTTCTTATTTTGTAACTGGTATGTGATTTTCGGTATTTACACGCAGCAGTAACAAGTGTCCTTGTAGAGATTTCGTGGAACATGGTAGAACTATTCCGGAAGGTTTGAGCTGACATCATCCGAGGTACGATTTAGCAGATCATCAACATCCCAGCTAGTCCTTCTTAGAATACTTCCATCGGAACCCTGGCAGTTAAGACAAAACGAGCGGAAACGGAGTTGTAGGGCTTTGATAATTCTCCCTTTCGGCTGGATGCCTTTCGGGCGACCGTGAGAATGTGGTGAGCGTGTCAATTTGCGGTTTGTCGTCACATCAACAACAGCCCTTGATGCACTCAACGTGTGACACTAGCTATCACACCCCGGTACCCCTCTCCTCCTGGGAGAGATGCATCCACGCCTGCCTCGTGGTTTTTTCACTCACTCACTCGCACACCAATATGACAATAGTTTTTTCGATCGCTTTTCGGAATGGGCTGACTCAAAACACCGTACGTCCAGCGCCGCAAACACGCATGCACCCATAGGCTCGAGTTGGTCACGACGGTCTGTGCCTCCACACAGTCGAATACATACGCGCTCGCACACAAACAAACAGATTCGTTCAAGTGCACGCGATGGGGGTGGAATTGCCATGTCACACCAGCTATTGAACGCGATTTAAGCTTTTTATCGCCTGTGCTAACTTCACTACCAGCCAAACCTCTCGGGTGTTGAGCCATTGATTACCATCTACCAGTGAATACGCATTGCAGACGGGCGCGCAAAGTGCACATGCCACACCACCACCACCACCACCATCACAAATCCGATCCCACGAATTTGACTGTTGTTTTTCTGACTGATTGAGCAACTACCTAATGTCGACAGCCTAAACCACCATAGTGTAGCTGCTTCGCCAAGGGACGATGGTAAATTGTGGGCTCCAGGCTTTGCGAACTGATTTGACCGTGGTTCGTCATGTCCGTAAAAAATGTGCCTCTATACATCTTACAAACAAGCCTCTCCATGTCAAAAATCGGCACTAAAAGGCTTGTGGATTTGTGGTCCCCATTCGCTAAGCAAATCATAGTTCTTTCAGGTAAATGGTAGAAAAACTATCTCGTTTTGAGTACCAGAGGTGTTGACAGGATTTGAAAACATTTATTATCGATTACTAGGAATCAGAACGCATACAAAGAAGCTCATGAAAGGCAAAAAAGATGTAATTGACACACTGAGTTTACCAGTTCGCCTTCTCTTTTATAATATATTTCCTAAAGCATATTTGAGAAAGATGTTCAGCGGTCTGTACAATCTCACGTTTTCTCTCCGCCAGCTACAATAAAGGGCGATAAGAAACTGATGCTTTCTGGCTGGGAGAAACAGACAATGAATCTTTAGGTATCTCTCTGCATTAGTTAAACCAAACGCGCTTTGATTCACTTCTTTGTCATATAAGAAAGCCTTAGTATCGTGTGTGTAACGCTCGGCACTCTGGTGACGTACGGCCGATTTCGCGTTTGTACTTTCAACGATTCGTGTAAACTAGTCTACCACTGCATTGAGCGTGAGACTTAAAAGTTTGTGGCAGACATCTTCCTCATGCACTTCGAATAGAACATTTTTCCAAGTGATTGTCCATGGATTTCCAAGGGGACTGGTAGCATGGCACTTCGTCCTGCGTACACGTGCTCATTTTTGCCAAGATGGAACTGGTTTTTCGGTACCCTGTGGTCTCTGTCGCGAATAGTATGGGATGTTCATTGAACAGTAACAAAAGTTACTGCTGGACCACCTGCAGTTTGCTGATTTTATCCCCTTTGGTTCAAAACATTGTGAAAAAATTGCAGGGACTGTAATGGCTGACAGCGCATCCTCATTTGTGGAGGGTGAATTTGGGGTCTCCGTTAAATAAAGTGAAAACAACTCAACCAAATCAACTGTGAGTTGTTGTATAGGCAAAATACACAACTTTTTCGACCTTGTTTAGCTTGGGGGAACAACGTTTTGCAACAGATGGGCTACTGTACAAGAAGATTTATTGGTTGTTGATCAGGTGGCTGTTGATCTGTTCGCCGAGCTTGGCAATTGGCTTGCAAACGTTTCGTCACTATACGAGGAGATTTTACGCAAACAAAAAGCAAACACTTCCCTCATGTGATTGCATACTCACTAACTTTCTAGAATGGTGTTTAAGTAGCAGTCGTTTCTCCCTTCCGTTTCGGGATGCATTCCTCAGCTGTCTTGAGCATGAGTTTGCTTGTAGGACAACCAAGGGCTTTTAATGCTGCTTCTCATTACAAAGAAAGTTTTGCCACTCTTGGTAGCAGAGGTTACATGCTTAACCGTTGCTCTGTTCATCAACAGTAAAAACCTGGTTTCAACCGTTTCCTCACCAATCGGGTTGACTTCGTTAGTGCTGAATGAGTTAGCAGTGAGTGACAAACAACGCAAATCTATAACGCACTAGAAGCATGTTACCTACTCATGATATGTCTTGAGTAGCAATCAGATTGCCTGACACAGTGAACAGAACAACAGCCGAAAATCTTTCCTAGATTACAGTTCTGCTAACAGCCGATACAACTGTAATCGGAGAAAGTGTGAAAGACTTCTTCGTCCAAGAAAACCACCAAAATTTTTCAACACAGGCCTTTTTAATCTAGTATGAAAACGGTTCTTTTTGTGTAATTCTTTTGGGGGTAGTCTCCGTTGGAAAAGCATAGTTTCTTCACCGGAACTCTGAAAGGTTGTTCTGGATCTCGAAGTACGTCTTTGTCTTTAAATTGAACCGCAAAAGATCAATAGTACGACTGTCAGAGGAGCGTAGGCTTTAAATTCAGACGCATTCCTCATTTAGCCAATTTGTCTGTTCGCGCATAGTTGCTCACTGGGATGTTGAAAAAAAACCCATCCCGCACAGCATTCCTGTGGCGAAAAGAGAATGAGACTCTCGTTGATTTCCAAAAGAAAGGAAGATTTCTGTTAGAATTATCGTTTTTTTGTCTGCTTTTGCAAAAGTCCCTTATTCTGATCACACCCGACCGGTTTGCGGTTTTGGACCGCAAAGTGAACAAGTGAAAAAAACCTATTTGACCATGCTGATGAAGTAGACTGCGCAACAGAACTAGCCATCACTGTCCTACAGCAACAAGCAGTCATTTACTAGGTTGCCAACGTAATCAAGTCGTTAGTGTGTAAAGTCCCGTTTTCGCATCTCCCTATTTTGACTGGGACAGTCAGCAGGACAACCAGTGAATAAGCTTCGTACTTGATTTAGCAAAATCTGTGTATACGAAACAACTTTCTGTCGGTAGTTAATGCCCTACCTCGGTGGGAAATGGACATGTTAACTTGTCGGACTTGTGGGCAATTTTCCGTGGAAAATAGCCGCCTAAAGTGTTGAAGAAACCAAAAATTAATCATCTGTAGACGACCGTTGATTGTGATCAGTGGGATAAAGGTGAATTGTGAAGATGAAAAACTGTCCGACAAAATGGTGCGCGACAGTTCTCATTAAGTCCCCCTCGTGATTCCGATTTAGGATAAAAGGCACTGTGCAGTGCTTCTCAGGCCTGACCAAATTCT
The DNA here is from genome assembly GCA_003604175.2 of Clonorchis sinensis. NCBI lineage: Eukaryota > Metazoa > Platyhelminthes > Trematoda > Opisthorchiida > Opisthorchiidae > Clonorchis > Clonorchis sinensis. The sequence goes on from CM030371.1 coordinate 11,578,643, forward strand.
GCTTTTCGGATTACTTGGAAAACAAGGTCAATTTTGCAAAAATCATGCCAGCATGCATGCTTGAGTGATTTAAAAGAGTTAGTTGCCCTGCAAATTTTTTGTCGTCAGTATGTAAATTCGGAGGGTGAAGGAATATTGGCGATTCAATATGAACTTTGAAAATACACGGCACCTAATTTAAGCATTTGGGAGATTATCAAACCGTGCATTCACCAACCCATTTCTTGCAGTTGGACCCGACGTTTTGCTTTAAAAATCCTGGATGAGATTTCACCCACGCAAAGTGGATGAGCTCTATGCGGGCAAAAGGACTCGGATGGTTTGGGGTTTTGTGATCCAACCGTACTGTTAATAATAACATGTCGTTGAATTCCTGCATCACGGCTAAGTACTTAGATCTAGCACGCATATGAGGGTGTTCCGACAGAAGCCTTTCGCAACTGATGGGTTCTGACCGCAGTTACCATAACTGTGTGCGGTGTTACATCGATATAGATTGATTGGGGACTCGTTTTATACACACTAAGAAAAGTCCAGTCATGTGGGCTGTTATGTACCGCGTCTACTGTTTATTATTTCTCCTAGATTCGCTATCCGGCCATCTTCACTTGTGTCCCCTTCGTGTTTGATCCAGATGACTTGTCTTACGTCTGGGCATCAACCATATATAGAGATTGTAAACATATCCTTCAAGAAAACAGGAAGATTTATAACTCTTAGATCTATTCTGAAGTGTTGCAGTGGTAAAAACGCTGCTTCGACTGGCATTTGGCATTCAGTTCAACGGGTATTGACCTTCACATTAGGAGAGGGGTTAATATAAACGGGTTTTCTTCATACTGTTGATGTGTCAAGAATAATCGTAGACATTTTGAACATCTATTCTAACGAGTCATGCATCAGCCAGGCTGTAAACCACCCCGACTCCGTTTTTTACTCTTCTTTGGGAAGGGGAAGCGGTTATCTCCATCCAGGGTAAGTTGAACAAAGACGTGCTTTTTGATAAACCATTGGTAAAACACACTACTGGGTTCACACTTGTTGCCTAAAAGAACAAAAAACTCCATCGTCATAACTGGCTAGAGTGCACCTTTTTTGTGGCTGACTTCGAAGGGGCTTTCTCAAGTTTGTTCACCGCTATTGTTGACTCAAATGGAGAAACCGAGTTAATGTTGCCAATCTTCTGATGATTTGTGCAAAACCATTGTAATCCCACTTGTAGTGTGCACTCCAAGGCGCCACCATAATTCAACGACTGCGCTCTAAGTTATTTCTCTTTCGCTTGGAACTCACTGCCTTAGTCTTTGCAAAGGTGAGGCACGAAAAAAACCAGTTGATCCATCATCGTTCTTATTGTGAATGAAACCTCCTGAGATCGGCGGCTACTAAAAATGAGCAACTTGGCTGTTCATGTGTGGCTTACAAGACTATGTCTGCGGATGCTTACCGAAAAACCGGACTTCATAGATGTCAATATCTGTTGTGGTTAGAATATGGCACTGAACAGTCTAAGAATTACTTGGCTGGTAACGTCTAACCGCATTGTATGCTAGGCTTACATGAGTGTCAACGCGGCATGAAATCGGATAGGTCACATATGCCCACGGAGTGGCCACTGTTCATACTCAGCTAACTTGAAATGTGATAGAGGAATTGCGTTAATTTGTAGACGAAAATATTCCTCAAAAACATAGATCGATTTCTTACCTTTTTTATTTGTTGGCAAGCATTTTTTCTAAAAAATGTTCTTCTAACTAAGATAAGCCACTTAAAAACCCAAAACTCTCGAGTTTATTCATTCACTGGGGAATACAATTGTTCTTCAAGGGTATTTCTTACTTTGAATTCCCAACGCATTTGCCCCCCTGCCAACTACCTATTCTGTGGAAATGTCATGTATATTTATAGCGTTATTTTCTATGGTATCTATTTTCGATGATCGCGCCACGACCTAATGGTCTGAGCCTCCATTAGGCTGACAGTTTAACAAACTACTCAGTTTGCACTAATTATCCTAAATGACTAATAGGCTTCGTCGACTATTTTAGCATGCTCCTTCCTACGCAGACAGAAATCAGTCATGCTTCGGATTGATCCGCGGTGCCATTTCGTGTGTGAGTGGTGTATGGTGGTATTGAACGTCTAGGGCGCAGAAGCGGGAGCGCCGACCACAGAATGAAACATACAGTTTGACATTGCCAGACAACGCTGGTTTTGTTGTGTTTTTTTTGTTCCGCATATAGTCATGATGCATAGCTAATAAGGTTGAAATCCAGTTGTTTCGATGGCGTGACTCGGAGCGTATTGCTATGCGGTGTAATTTTGGTTGAAAAGGTTAAATTCCACGTGGAAGCAGAAAGGAAATGCTAAGTGCTAACGTCAACGGAAGTTAATGGTATGTGTTGCGGGTGAGGTGACTAATTTGTCTTGTATGTTCCGGGGTAAGTGTAAATTAACGGTAATTGTTTCTCTCGCTTATCGAGTTAATCAACCACAGCTGATTTACGATTCATGACTATTTGTTTGGCACCCGTTTTTGTTTAAAGCAGCCGATGGTCAAGCTTTAGATGTCCACACGGTGAGCTGCAACTCAACTGCTTTTGAGCAGCTACCTCGACGCTACTCAATCAAACATAGTAGTCTGACGATGAACTGAAAGATGTGCTCAGGGACTGAGTTACCGTGCGTACGGAAGAGTAACAACGAGGGTTTGCAAAGCTGCCTCTCTGTATTCAGATCTATACATGGATGGGGTAACTAACCGAATGCCATATGCTGCTTATGTCTCATACTTGGCCATACTTGACCCTGCTTAAGGCATATGACAATGTGTTCGAATACATGGCGTGAACAGCAGCTGTTTCATTACTGCCTCACACAAAGAATGCTCATATCTTCCGTGTTTCTCCATGACTCATTATCATAATCGACTCATAGCTACGGTACTCAATGAACTTGGATTTTATCGGTGAACAACACATTTATCGCCCAAGTGCGAACATAATCGTATACTCCTGGATGATGCATATGCTATTTCAAAAAAAGGTTGGACAAGCAACGGTCAGCTGATTGCATTTTATATGCCAGAAGAGATATCTCAATAGAAGTAGCTTTGATATGCAAGTATTAGATTTGTGCTCGATATTTATACGGAGAGTCTCCAATCTGATTGTTCAATAGCACTTGAACTGCTAAGCATGCTACTATGTGATGCATGAGTTTCCAAACAGACAAGAATCAGGACTGCTATCGGGCGTATCTTATTCTTTCCAGTAGGAAAACTTAAGCAAGTTCATCAGAGGTGTATAAAAGACATTGTTTAAAGCAAAACAAGTCGGATTACAAAGCCAAAAACTTTCTTTATTGTTCTTAGTTTTATACTGGAAAATGACAACCAGCCACTTGGCAAAAGGCATCCCATTTGGCACGAATTTTTTTCATAATTCAGTAACCAGCTGACAAAACGTCAACTCCTATTTTGCTCTGTAGAAAAACTACCAGTGAAACATTTTTCCATTAAATAGCTTCGGTGTTGCACAAAACCTTCAATTAGTCTGAGGCGCGTAGATCCCATATGTGCTGGTTACAGTTTGATGTAAGCTGTATATCATAGTTGACAGGATGTCAAATGTGCGAAGCTGACCGTACTGTAGCACATCTTCTATTGTCCTGAATAAATACATTCTGTGGACTGTGCGCGCACACACACACACACACACACAATCCCGCAAAGAAACACCTGATTTGCCGGAAGGTCGTTCAGACTGGCCTCTCGCGCGTGCGGAGTGAACAACTTTGTATGAAAGGGTATCAGCGTCGTCAGCTTGTCGGCGGTATTGTGAATCAGCCGAGTGGCACGTTAATTAAGGATACAGGTGCTTTGTCCGTTTTTTCCGGTGATTGATTGTTTTGGTAGGATAGACCCACCGGTGATGTTTGAAGTGTTACTAGTGATCGTGCTAAAACCGGATCCCAAAAAAACGGTCTGGTTTTGCACCAAAGAGTTACTATACACTGAGGAGCGCACCTTTATGCTTTGGAGTCAGAAATAGAGAAGGGGTGTAAACCGACTGAGTTTGTAGCTTAGCTGCTACTGAACAACCGTGATTCCCCAAGTTATTACTATAGTCTTACTGAATCTAAAGACCAATATTCAGTAGCGAAATCAAACGGACTATTTCTGCGAGACAGGTAGCTGACCGCAAGTACTCTCGCAAGGGTTGCATATTTTGTGCTTGTCTGAAATGAGCCCTAAAGACAACTTGCGGAGGAGACAAAAATCTTGCAGGGTTTTCCTTTAGTCCTTGGTTGTCTACGATGAAATGTTTCTTGCGATTACCAATTGACAAAGGATTACTGATCTCTCAAATATGCTGCTGATATGAACAAAACTGACTGCCTCAACCCAATGGGGAGATCCCGAATAGTCCAAGCAAATCATCGCTTCGAAATGAGGACAGAATGTTTATATATATATATATATATATGCAGAAACAAGCAAACAAACGTTGAAAACGCCAGGAACGGTTACGAATACCTTTTTCGACAGTCAGATGTGTGTGGCACAGCCAAAGGAGACGTCTTTACTAAGCTGTACCAGGGCAACTTTCACTTTAAGCCATAAACGTGAGCGTTTATCAAATGTGTTTCTTCACTGTAGTCCGTAAAGAATTTATTGTTACAGCAATCACGAAATCACAGAGACGGGCGAACACTCAGTTCAGTATAACTCTTACAAACTTGTCTGAATTTGGTTAGTTTTAACCACAGATGCAGTAAACAACATACAAGCCAACGGTAGAGTGAAGAGGCTGGAGGGTGGCATGTGATTTTGCTTGTCGATTGAAAAACAACTGGTATATTGTGTTCAAATCAAAGGTTAAATATGTCTCTGTCTGATGAGTGGGACATTTCACAAAACGACGGCCATATCTATTCTAGATTTGCCTGAATAACTTTTGGAAAAAGTGTTTTGCGTTTTTCCGAAAAGTAAACGCTAAACTCAAACACATCGAGAGAGCAAACAGTGAGGTGGGCTAACGGTCCTGAGTCTTTCCGGGTAAGGGACCGTGGGTGCAGCAGGTGAGCAAGAGTAGATATCATCCAAAGTCTTGCGGGGAGAGATGGCTCAGTGGTTAGAGCGCGAATTTACTGACCGGAAGGTCGGTGGTTCCAAATCGACCTCTGCCTCTCGACTTTCCCTATCTAGGCCTGGGCAACCTGGCAGTATCCCAGCCTTCGTGCTTCCTTCGGGTGGCATGGCAGCTAGGCACCGTAACGGTGTTAAAGCTGAACGACTATTATTATTATTATTATTATTATTATTATTATTATTATTATTATTATTATTATTATTATTATTATTATTATTATTATTATTATTATTATTATTATTATTATTATTATTATTATTATTATTATTATTATTATTATTATTATTATTATTATTATTATTATTATTATTATTATTTATTATCCGAAGTCTTATCGTTTCGCTCCAATTCCACGTGTGGTTCTTCGTACGTTCTGTGCATTTACTCACCTTATTCTAATATTCGCCAGCGGGACAAGGAGTCTCCAGTTAGGCGACTCAGTAAAAGCTATCTGCGCATGTAGCCTCGTTGGCGATCAACCATCCAGACTTTCCTTATCCACTCCAATAACATAGATCCACCTGCTTGGCCCATGACCAATGTGATGACTCCACTCAGGGCAGGTTGATGACACTAGCGTTTGGTTCCCTGTTTTATTATCCGAACTCGTTTAAACGTCAAAGCACCTTGATTGAATCTCCCTTCCAGACATTCACTCTTACAATTAGACTTCGAGGATGCGTTTGCTGCCCCAATGTTCAAATACTTTGAGTTGTTAAACAGCGTCAATTCATAGCCGCTAGACTTTATATCCATATGCTTATACTGGGCTTATAGCAGCTTAAGAGTAAGTAGACTTATCCAGGTTCTAGGTCACCGGGCTTCTCTAATATGAGGAGGCAATACTCCGTAAAAAAAACAACCTAGTAATCATTTGAGAGTACGACCAATCCCCGGTAGATAGGAGTGGTTGAGATTTCGAGGGGCCATTAGAGAGTGAAAACCGGCGCTAGGATCAGCACACGTTGTAAAGAATCAGGACTGACTGATGTTACTTTCTAGACCAATTGGACTTGCTTGAAAGTTTATGCAATCACAATAATAATGTAATAATATATAGTGTATCAGTATGATACATAATAATGCAAAAATACTACGTAATAAAATTTTTTTTACGTAAATTGAGTATATGTACCGAAAAGACGCAGGTTGATTAAACGTATGGTTAACCAGAAAGTGCATCTAGTCGCATGCGGTACCAGCTGGTCTAATCGATCCAGGTGTTATGGCGAATTCTCTTATCCCTCATGGTGTATTCTGGAGCGTCCCAAAGTCACGATCTGAAGATGGAAAAAACTACGTAGGTGTTAGATCAGCGCGCACTGCCCTCTAAAATACTTCTTCGTTGACGGGGATATATGCGACACAGAAATCCGAGAAGCGGTGTTTGGCACGTCTTGCTTCCTGAAATTATTCTTTAAAAAACAACTGATTAGTAGCATCCTGAAAGATATAATTGAATTTTCAGTGCTTGCCAAAAACCAGGCAAGTATTATTAGCGATCTCCATCTTTCTGCTACGGTTATTTAGTATCGATAAACGATCTTCCGGTTATGTCTGCAGACCCGCTCCAGTGCCTAATGCCGGAAGAAAAAAAGACTCCCAGAGGCAAACACAACAGCTTTATTCCGAACAAGCGAGTGCGAGAGCGTAAGTGCGTGCGGGTCCCAAGCTAGTTATTGGAGGGATACTCTAACTTGGTCCAATGCTGACGCACACCGTCTGGCCTTGGTAAAGGCTGCGACGCGCTGCATATTGCGGGGGCGTTGTCTGACCTTGATCAATGCTGATCCGCGCCGCCTGGGTTTGATACAAGGCTGTGAAGCGCTGTATATTGAGGGGGCGTTGTCTGACTGGTCAACATCTAGCAGAGCTGAGGGTCTCAGTAGATTTCGGGCATTCAGTGGTTGCTTTCAGGAATCTGACCTTCCTGATACCTTCTAACAAACCCAGTTTCATGTGGTTAAGTTATGGATAATTGCTGTCCTGTGTAAACCTTCCTGGTCTGCGTAGATTGCTGCCCAGGTTTTAGAAAATTACGCTCAAGCTCATTGGTGCCTCCTGCTACACTATGCATTTAGCGGAGGCCATTCAGTATCACAGTTTAACTTATGTTAATTCTTCCTAAGGTAAAAACTTTCCTGTTTAGAATGAGATGATTTATCAGGCATGTACAGATAACAATGCATTTGGTGCCACCGATAGAATCATCCGACCTCTACACCCTCATAAGATTAGCTGTTCTCTGCTAAAGACACCGGAGCTAACATACTGTATAGCAAATTAGGTGGCTGGCTTTTACCAGAAAACCAGTAAATGCTTACTTTCTGGGTTGTCGGAAAAGGGTTTTTGATAACCCCTAACTGACTGTGTCTGGCAATGCTCAGAAATTGTTAACGTCTGTCGGATCGATGAACCTATCCGAGTGACTACTGTGAGTGTCTTGTTCATAACTAGCCATAGATATTTTTCTTCATAGATGCATCAGCGAAGAACGTGAATAAATCGACTGTGATAGCACCCAAGAAATTTTTGTCCCAAACGAATGATTGTGGTTTTGTCTGCCGTTTTACAAGAAAGTGTTTCACTTGCATACAGATAGCAGGTAGGCGTTGAAACAAGCTACTGATGTGCACGCTTTAGAACGCATCCCACTACCGTAAACTTGATGGACAGGAAACTTGATCCTGGTTGAAAAAATTTCAATTGGTGGACAGTGTCCGTATGTCCATCAAATAAGCTTTACATAGTTATGTATGAAGCAGTACTATCTAGTAGTCTCTTCAAGTTCCAGAACTCAGAGTACATCAGTCACCTAACATAACCGAGCCATTCTAGCTGTGTTGTCGTTTGCTCTGAACACCGTAGCATGAGACTGACTATGGATTACACAGTTATGAGGAGTTTTGATAGTGTCCCTATGGCTACTCGGAATGTGTTAATCAGCTCCTGAACACCCATGTTTTACACACAATAAGGCTGATTGCAATTGTTTACATGCCACTCGGCCGTCCTTATCGCCAACCACTTTATGCATGCTGGCCATCCTTTGTACGGCCGGATAACGTTTCGAAGAGAACTGGGGTCAAACACTATTTCAGCTTAGAGGCTAAGCAGACCGGGAGACAACCGTACCTCTGAGAGTGAGGAATAGGTAAGTTCAGAGACTCAAGTAGCAACAATCGCTTACCAGACAACTGCCACCCCACAAGAGATAAAACGCCACAGATGAGCAGCAAATGGGAGAGGCAGAATGCTTTCAAGCAAGCTAAATAAGGGAGAGGTTGGTCCACAAGAACCAAAGATATAAGCATAACATACTAATCCAACTTCCCTATTCGTTCACCAAGGAAGTTTACAAAGTGCAAGGGTGTTCACGAATTGCGTCACGGTCATGAATCTGGACACAGTATAAACGGTCGCATGTAAAACTTAGAATGCGGACGTAATTTAACATCCGTCTGGTTGATGGGCTTTCGGTCACAGTAGTACCGCTAATGAGTAGGAGATCCAGTTGCAAGCTGCAAATCCCCTCGCCCTGGTAACATTTCTGAGGTCGTTTTCCCAGTATACACAGTACTGCATTGCGGCATGTGGCATGTTAGCCTTGTGACCACGCACTTACCCACTTAAAGAACGACAGAAAGCTGTGGCAAAGGAGCACCTTACGTGATTTTTAAAAACGAACCTAGCTTCGATATAGCCCGCATCTGTCCAATCGCTGTGTCGAAGTGGACTCGTTACCATTCCTAATCCGTCCTATTTTTTGTTCGCGTGATATGTAGTTTGCAGTTTCTCAATTACAATCCATCGAACCTCCATACCCTTACTCCAGTCGCTCAGCTGGGTAACAAACCGGCGACTAGCCGACTTAGTAGCGCCAGTAAAAATGAATGTCACTGGCGCTTGCCATCGCAGCGATGGTGGGATGCCAAGTTTATCGGGATGTAGGGGCCATTTAAGATCCGTCATTAAATTTGTTTTTCCACTTATAAAATTTTCCAGATCGTTCAAAATTATCGATTCAGCTTGGAGATGAGAGTCCGTCTACCCACGATTTGTCAAGAGGATCATCCCTGTTGCCAAATGATCAATAAACTAAATGCTGAAAATCCACTAACTTTACCAAAAAGTATGGCTACCAAATCCCTAGTCTAAGGTTAGGTAATGTGGTCTTGCAGCCGAGGACCTTAAGGCTGATCCTATCCGATTAGCGTATTTCAGGGCAAGCGCGTTGTTCCCTAGCTTTTTAGAAACTGTCTTACTCTGCCTGACTGTTGCCATACCTAAATCTACACGCCATAGAGAGGAACAAATGCGTTTACGACGCAACTTTCCAGGGCTCTTTACTGAGTTAAAATTCTGACTGTTGAATGTACGAACAATATTTGGATCTCTCTGAACTACTCAACCCGAGTTTGGTGAAGTTGGCACTCCATCGGAATATGTGTAGCAAGGATGCCTCAATTTGCTGTTGACCAGACGGTAGTCGACCTGTTCGCGAAGCTTGGGAGGTTTGCTTGAAAACGTTCCGCCACCATCCTGGAAGACATCGTCAGTGCGTGGCTGGGTGGATATTTCTTCTTTTTTTCAATTGCTTTTATACCGTTTTTCGAGAGCATGATTGTTTGCCTAAAAGTAATATCACTTGGTAAAGTCTTGGCAAAGTTATACACATTTCCCGTCGCTATTTGGCAAAGAAATCACATAACTTTCGTCACATCAATCAGGCTATTCTTCCAGGAGAGAAGATGCATGCCCAGCTAGTTGACTGTTTTCCATTTAATGACCATATGTCAGTTTTCACCCAAGAGCGAGATTCCAAATGAATTCAGATAACTGTTCAGTTCTTGAGTGCAAACTTCGGGCGAGGACGGAAGGCTTGTTGGATTATCATCAGACTCAGGAGAGTGAGCGGTTTTTTTAAAGTAACGTCACTAGGACCCACTTGATCTTATGTACAGCAGCATTGGTTGATTTTTGTATCGTTTTAATCTTGATGGCAGCCTTACTGTTTTATGAGCTACAGTGTATTCTGATTATTTAACGCCTGTCAGATCTACTTGATAGTTGGTTGTTGTTTTCGGCTCAGATATTTTCAGACGAAATAAAGCATGGCGCGTCAAACAAACGTATAGCAAAAACAGACCCAACAGCAGGGTGGCACGACTTTTAAGGATAAAGCTGATTGCTCAATTTTGGAAAGTACACGGTTAGCACGGCTTTATGTCGGAGATGAGAAGAGAAACATCCCGAACTGATTTGTCTTCGGTCTTGCAGTTGGAAGAATTGTTGAACAAACTTGCGGTTCCAAAGGTGCCATTCCAGTGACATAAAATGTGAACCGAAAGTAAATAAGGAAAGCTGACTTACATAACGAATGAGAATATGCGAAATCGCGCCACTAAAAGGCTCTTTCCAGGAACCCTTTCGTCAGAAAGCTTATCGCCTAATCTTGGTGAAATGGTCGATGATCGTGAGTGAACGAAATTTGCTATGAAACCTACACCCTCCCGTTCTTAGACCATAATTGTTTCTCAGCTGCTCCTGAAGGCAGAACAATTTGGTCTTTCACTTTTATTGCTTTTTTATGGTGATTTTATGGTGACTTAATTCTATCCCGTCACATCTAAAGACGCAGCTAGCTTTTGAAGTTTCGATCCACAGCCTCACTTTTTACTTCTGTCTCTCTAACATCCCAGACCTACTGTCATTCCTAGTATTCCCGAAAGAGTGTTTCGCGCACGACAAAACAAACACTGGTTGCTACTCATGTACTTCTGAAAACCCACAAAAATTCTCAAACATTTCCCTTTCATTCTTATAAGCCAAACACCCAATTCACTACTTCTGACCCCGTTTTTCTACTATTTGAACCCCAACACAACAACAATGACTGATGATAACGTACAGGACGAAAAACAAACAACGAGGGCGTTCTCCTTACGGACATGGATAGGAGCGGATGCCTGAGAGAATAGATGGTCGGTTGGATGGATGGGCGTATGGATGGATAGCTGGTTGGATGGATGGATGGATGGACAGTGGAGGGATGAGACATGAGGCTTGGTTGCTTGCCTCATCGCTCCCAAACCACCATACAAGGCGAGCTAACGGGCGAGCGAGCGGGAAAACAATGGTGATTCTAACGATTCCGCGGCAGTGTAGTAGGGAATTGGCTCATAAATCAGTGGCGTGTGTTGATGCGTTATTTTTAGTTCCGCACAAGCCTTCTGCTTCTCCGCTTCGCTTACTCTTGTTTCTAACCATTCCAAGCAAGAATCAGCAAGCCAACCATACTGACATAAATACCAGCTTCGTTGGGCAGGCAAACGTATAAACGCGCGCTGTTTCACACCTACCGAAACTTATGGCTTGATTTGGGTCATCAGCTTGTGATTTGTTCTCCATCCTGCTACCCGCCAGGCAGGCAGAATTTTGGCGTGATTTTCTGGCATTGCTCATGGATTGACTTGAAACGAGGTTACCTAGTATTCTACATTGTCAGATCGCGTTTTAGTCTGTTATTCATAGTGGGCTAAATAGCGTATTGCTGCATCGAGAATAGGCCTCTTCAGTGGCACCTAAACTTGTACTATGTTAACATCTTTGAAGGTGTTAACACCCCTTTTAAAGGCCATGATGTTTGTCGTTGTTGGTTAATCAAATTGGATTTCCTGTCATTCATTATTCATTTAGATGACATTGTATCCGTTGTTCAGGGATTGCCTAGACAAGCAGCATCTTACTGACTTATACTGAGACCAGTTTACCAGTCCTTGTGCAAAAAATTTCAAAGTACCAAAGGTGTTATCGAATGAACAGCTCAGTACCAGGAAGCATCGGGAGGAAAATCCCCAGGACAACCGCAATACCTTCAGCAACATTTTCGGACATAGCTCTTTTAGAAAACTTCTGCTAGCTCTTAACTGCTCCTTGTACTAAAGACCTCTTCCTCACAAAGAGCACCTTATCACCACACGTGGATCTCCGATAACAAGCTCAACCTTGATTGGTTGCCAAGGTAGACAACCAGGTAAAAAACAAGGAGTCGTGAAGCACTAAAACAAAGGCAACTTCTGCTAGGTGAAAAACGAACATGCTGCTTGCCTTATAACACCTTGGTATGTTCAAATTATGGTTTTCGTTCTTACATGCGAGATCTTTATGATTATCGCCGAGTATTTCTGTTTATAAACGGAACATTTACACGCTAACATGCTGCAAAATATGACGATTGAAAGATTTCCTGTTACACTGAGTGAAAGTGGTTTCAGTTGGGCGCAAAATGCCTGTTTGTGTTATGCACTAAAAACTAAGCTTCTGTATCAAACCAAGGCAAACGACGACTGTAACATTTAAATGAATCATTGATGGAGCACGTCTCTAGCTAAGTCTTAACTCCAAACAAGTTTACAGAATTGATTTGCCATGCTATAGTCTCACAAGAAGTTATAAAAGACAAACCAAACCGTCCACGATTTCCACGTTTGTCCGGTGTAACCGGGAACTTTATGAGCTTCTGATATAGGATAGCTTGCTTTGTTTCACAAAAATGACTCTTAGAAGAACAAAAGAAATGAAACCAGAATCTATTACATGTGTTACAGCACTAGTGTTTGCTGAAGTTTGTGTTCTATCGATGGAAACGAACAAAAGCAGTGTGACATCTAGAAAATCCTCAAATGCTCTTAGGCGGCTTTTCTTGTGAAACAGGGCAAAGATTCGGCGTGTCTCCGCCGAGATTAAATTTCAGAATACCAATGAATATAAATGTATCAAGTGATACACCTTCCGAAAATTATCTTGTAAAACAGTAGGAAATAGGTACTTATATGTGGTGTGAATCCCAATTCTACCGTATATGTTCACTGGTGTTTGCACTGCTATAGTGGGTAGCTTAATGGCGTGGGCTCACTCCACTCAAGATTTCAAATGCATTGTGTAGATTTGCGGGAATTGAGGGCCTAATGAGCGAAGTTATATTGCTAGACTGCATGAAGATGCAAAAACCCGAGCCACCAGGTTAGTCTTCTGGGGCTCAAAATCCGTTGGAACGACATAAAGTGTTCCCTCAACCTCCGAAAAGCGCACAAATTTGGGACAGACCAAAATAAGAACCTTAGAAACGCGTTCTCTTATGCACACTGGTGATGCCTCCTTGATTGGGGACAAAACATTTGCAAGCTTATTGACAGGCTGGGCGAACAGATCAACTGATCAACCACCAGTAAATGACCGGGGCCAATAGTTCGATACGTTTTCAACTCACCGCTGGGCACACAGGTCCCTCAGCAAAAAATTCTAGAAAACATTTAGACTCGTGTATAGTCAGGAGTTCGGATTCCATAGAACTAGGCATACATGCTTTTAGTCGATGCATTCTTCATGTAGGATTTCAACTACGATGCACCGTAAGCTTTTAGAAGACCGCAAACTTCAAAGCAGTCCTGTGTAAGGTTGATGAGAATGTCTTCTAAGAGCTGCCCGAGCAAAAGTGTACATTTAGCAGAGTTCGGTTCAGGCTGTGGAACATGCAGTCGAGGTGGAATGTCTTACCATAAAAACAATCTGGGTCACACCTTAGGGCAGTTTTGTGCAAGCATCAACACCACACCGTGTGAGCACCACAGATTTGTTGATTGCTTTCACCAATAGTTAGACCATGACAGTCCTAGAGGAAGACGCCCACTGGTGACACCCGTTGGCGCCAAAATCCCTTGCTTTCAGATGGATAACCGTCTTTCCTACCGTAGCTCGCCGGCCATCCAGTAACTTTGATTATGGGCTGGTATGTGCATAACGTGAGTAAGCAGGCTCCATTCTTGAAAGTGTTTCTCATTAGGCGAGCAGTCTGTCTTTCGTAATACTAAGAAACTTGGGACCGACCCATTTTGCGCGAGCACCCTCATGCTGGGCAACCTTTTATACGGAAATCACAATGTGAGATCTTCCCGAAAAAATGCTGACAAAATTTCGTTGGATCCAAGCACCCCAGTCAAGAGCTACCGCTTTCAAACAGATTTAATGCAGGAAGCAATATGATCCATCCCTTCAGCTTGAAGCATATAAAGCAGCAGGCTTCTGAAGTAAGACAGTGAACAAGCCTTACCTCTTGCATACAGTGGAATTGCAGTCTGCCAAAGCGCAACAACGGAATTGACCCCAACGCGTCTGTAATAACCACACAAAACTATATAAAAGCTATATGAAGGCTAGAGTGCAGTGAGATAATCATTTTTAGAAGCTTGCATCGCCTTCATTTTTGTCATCTGAACTTTGATTAGTTCAGCAGTGGAGAAGTGCTACAATTGGACGTATCCTATTTACGGAAAATAGAAACCACATTTTGGTTAGAGACAGATGTCTTGCACTATGCGCTTCTGAAACGTGGACTGAAGAAATTAGTGATAGCAGGCAACCCTCAGCACTGTGCTTCATAGGTTATAACCTCAGATCACATACTGTCATCTTCATAGGCTTTAAATCCGCAAAGCTCAGTAGGTTGTTGTTTGACGTGCTGCATACTGCAACTCCCAGGCGTAACCCACTAAAAATCCTTGATAGATGCTGCCATATCATATCAAAATGAACATGCTCTCCTACAGAATACCAAAATTTTCGTCGAAGATGAGGGTATTTTGAAAAGTCTCTATGAGCTCAAAGTTGCTGTATGCTGAAAACCTAGAAGGTCACCAAAAGTGCACATCTTACTAACACTTGAGGAGATTCGAACCCGTGGCTTTCCGCTTACCGGTCGAATACCAAACCATTCGGATAAAATCACAATGTCATAAATTGTCAATAACTTGTGAAACAGTCTCTTGGAACGTTGTATCATGAATGTCCTCCTGCATGGAAAGGACAACATAGAATAAAAAGCTAAGAAGCACTTAAATATCTTCCGTTACTTGTTCGGAATTGTCAGCTGTCTGCAGTAGACGAATTTAAGGCATGTTTCCAATCTACAACCATCTATGTCGTTGCTGAACATTCTATCTTTCATCTGTGATGGATTGATCAGGAATTTGCTGGAGGTGGGCATACATAGGATAAAGCATCTCTCATCATTCCGCATTTTAGACGTAAATCTCATGAACTGATGTTGACCGACACCATATACGAGACATTTTTCCGCAGGAAACTCCATAACTTTCTGAAAAACCTTACTAACGAATTTCAAGCGATCCCAAAACCAGTTAAAACCGTGTCGTTTTAGCTCTTGTTCACAATTGTTCTATTTGTTTAGTGCCTTCGTTAGCCCTGTACGGTGCAAGTTTTCGGACAAACATGCTTTAAATCGTGATCTGGCCGTTTCACGAACAAAGTTGGTTTTCGTACGGTGCCAGTCAAGCTAACGCAGTTTTATATCTAAATAACTGTTCTCCATTCAAGGCGGATCAATTTAAAATTCCTCGGTACAGGCATGTTGGTTTCTTCCAGAGAAGTATCCAGAATTATAACGTTTCTCCAACCAGCCCTTGCAAAACTGAGGCCTCCTTGAGAGCTTTGCTGTAGCATCCGAAGAACATTGGTTTCTGAAACCAGTAGTCTGGATCATGTGGTCACAGCAAAGCTGATGAGAAATCCTGACGAGTTATTTTTGGACACTAAGTTAACCATACTTGGAATCGGAAATAGATGAATGGCTTTTTTAATCTAACACCAGGACCTTCATCTTCCAGTGATATTTCCGATTATTGCACAAGCACAGGTAAAGACAGGTAAGATTGTAGAATTCACTTTTTTCAGTCTTGGTGTGTACTAGGGAATCTAGTTAAAGATTTGGCAAGGCTGTTAGTAGTTCTATGAAATGAGACCACATCGGAGTGTTGATGATATCTACGAAGTAATCACCCTCTTATGAAATCGGCAACCCTTGGGGGTTGCTGCAACACCTAGCTGCGTCAAAGTACACATCTTTCAACATTTGCCAAACTCAGCTACTCCATCGTGTAGCCGTTAGGTAGACGATTGCAAGTTTCGCGTACAGCAAAAGACATTTGTATTTTGTCTGCACAAAGTAATTAGACCTTTGGTTGAACGTGACAGGTGGCATGTTGGCTATACAGGGTTGTATTCCTTCCGGTACCTAGAATCAAAAGGACTGCTATGTGCGACACATGGAAGCCATTCAACTCTGTGCAGACACTAGCAATCGTACGTCTCAATCCCGTATGAAGAATCCATGAGCGAGAAAAAACACCGGCAGTTATCATCTCTTTTATTTACGTCCCTGTTATTCAATAGCAACATGGGAATGCCGACAGCAAGCTTATTTCTTGGGTTGGCAACAATGATTCCCTGGTCGCCTTCAGCCTGCTACTACAACCACAGTCAAATGTCATGTTCATCGTTGTCGTCTGTTTGCTAAATAATAACCTATCTTTCTGGTTGATCAACTATTCTTGTACGTAAGTATCAATTGCGCTCAGCGCAACTTCTGTGCTAGTCAGACATGACCAGAAAGCAGACTACTTGAAATACGGGGATACAAATGGAAGATAGACAGCGGGGACTTGGCTGGTAATGCTATGTTCATATTAACAGCAGTATCGCAGGGGAACAGCTGTGGATGTCACACCAATCACCCACTAAAACGGATGGTGTTCCATGAGACGACATTTGGGCGATGTAAACACGCATGGATAACTTTCTACCCTCAAAAGATTCAACGTTAGGCGAAAAACGAGAGCTTATTTAACCGGATAAATGGTTAACAACTGACTTGTTTTTTACATACCAGAAGTCGTGGTAGAATATTTAATTTTTTCTGTAGAGAGAGGACCTCAACGAAACCACGAAAAACGAACTTTTCTGTGTTTGACTGCTTAAATACTGGGCATTCTGAGGGGAGAGAAAAGTGTCCGTGCAGGCAACTCCCCACGTAGTTATAGTCGTGAAGTATTGAACGTCTTTCTATAGGGGAATTTAAGGAGAGCTATTCATTTGAATAGTTGCTCTGGTCTTGACATTCTCTATTCCCTCAACGACTCCATCATTTGGAAATCACGTCCATCATCTTCCACAGACAGCTAACTCTGATCCATCTCATTTTTGCAATACCCAGTCATAAAGTACCGTTGAATGCACTTGAAGAAATTGCTTCGCTGGGACCATAGCGAGTTAGTTCCTTTTTTTGCGGGGGAATCGGCGCCATCCTCAAAACGGATCTATCTCGGGGACGACCTAATTTGTTCCTTAGGTAGTACTGAGTAATTCATTCCAATTTCTGTCATCTGCAGTGTACAGAAACATTCTGCGTAAATTTTGTCATCTGACATGATAAATAGAGTAGTTTTATAGGAATACGATCCATCTGAGTCCAATGATTTCCTTAACAAATATTCCTTTTTTATTGTTATTGAGGAATTTTACCTTATTGTTGGCAACAGTGGAAAAGTACCGAACCAGAGCTATTAGATGTTAAAAGCACTATCTACCTTACTGTTTATTTTTGTCCTTCGCCCCGATTAAGTAGTATGTGGCTTTATGTGTCTCGTCTGTTAAATGAAGCTTGACCACCTTCTAGTAAACTTTCAAGCCCCAAGCTCTAAAGATCGTCGGTCCAAAAGCTCTTGCCTTACTAACGAATTTGTGCCATGTAGTTTGTCGCAATTTTCAAAGCAATCAGTCAAAATTCCGATTAAATCATCCTTCCACGATGTGGGAAAATGACAGCTTGCGATTTACCTGACCAACAGTTTTGGCTTCTGTTGATCTCACTGTTTTCTTATCCAACCTCAAGTCTACAACAGACTGACAGATTTGAGTGACTTTTTCATTTTTTTCCTCCAATTTTCACCCAGCCGTAATCAGTGCGGTTGATTGCTCTGAATACAGACCACCTGTACTGCGCACGACAGGGTTCTGCAGTGGAGTGAATGATTCTCTGTGATACCACTTTATTTAGCTTCCATGACAGTGACGTCGTGTGCCGGAATACAAAAGAGTTTGCAACCACTGCGGAAAGACTGATGGCAGCAGGCTTCGCTTGTTGTAACCTCCCTGTGAAGGTTGCCAGCCGGGGTCAGAAACGCAATTGTCGCCGCGTTGTCGCCCCCCTGGCTTGCGACACCAGTTAATTCCGGAATTGTCCATTCCGGTACTGTCGCCTTGCAGTGTGAAACTCTACCGTTGTATTTGTAAACCATTTAACAGTAATCCGCATACTAATTGGGCGGTTCACCATAATTTTTCGGTTTTCTTACCTGGTTACCCGGCAACAGTTTGTGGCTAAATATGCCTTTTCCTTGCCTGACTTCCCACGTTTATCCAGCCCACTCCATTTTTCTGTCTGTTTTTTTTCGTATCAGCTCTACGTCGATGCTGGTGCTACCAATGTCATGGATGCCGAGCAGCAACAAATGCTGCTTCATTCACGTGATCCTTACCCGTTTGGTTTAGCCACCACACCGCCACTGCCAACAGCTGTAAGCCAGATGACCACTAATCGGCCGGATTTGGATGCAACGACGTTGTTACTGGCCGACCAATGCTTTCTTCAACACCGACCGAATAACGCCACTCCGAGACTGACCGGTAGCTGTGGAAGCGGTAGTGAGAGCTCGACAGCCACCACATTTGACCTTGTCCCTCAGTCATCCTTCGCCACTGAAATCGGTAATGGTGGACAACATCCATACCTACTTCCTTCGCATCTGAGCGATCCGCCCCTGGACCATGTCGGCTCGCAACTGACGCATGAACATGATAACACCAGGGTGACAAGGCTAGGTTCGCCACTGAATTGTCCTCAGCCACTGCTTTGTTTCGACGGGTCCGAAATACTCCAACAACACAGCAACACCAACAAAACTGAGACAGATTACGTCAGTGCTAACGGTGAATCCACGGAGTCCGCCTTCGTGTTTCGATGTAGTGGGAATGAGACTAGGAAAGACGGAACAAACAGCTTATCCGCAAGTGAACACGATGTACGAGACGCCTCGCTGGATGAACTGTACAGTGGCTGCATGGAATTTGTGAGACCAGCCAATGAAGGACACGTGTTTGAGGAACTGCAGTCAAATCCGCTCGACACTTTGCATCCCTTTGACACTCCGTCCGATTCGGTTGACATACGGCGGGACAAAGTGAGTGGGAAATTCAAGCATACCACCCATCACAACACGGAACTTTCAGGAGCGAACTCGGAGAAAAGGTGCAAGGTGTGCGGTGATCGGGCAGTCAATCACAACTTTGGCCAACTTACATGCGAATCTTGTAAGGCGTTTTTCCGGCGAAATGCACATAAGGTGAGATGAGAAAAAATTTGATGAAAATGTGAACACTACATTCCCCGCAACCACCCACAACAACAAAAATTGAGCAGAGTAAAATTGACGGTAAACATTTTGGAAGCACATGTTCATGCAATTTCAAAAAGCTTAATTAAGCATACATTTCATAACCAAAAGTGAGGTTCTCTGAAATGGACGTAGAGAGTGACGAGCGCTTTCGTCGCGTTATGGAGCCGCTTGCCCAGGCTTCAAGCGCTCCAGAATACTGTCAGTAGGTTTATTGTCCCGATACTAACTTCTGTTTCGTAAAAACCGTTTTCGCGTTGAGCTCTGAAAGGTGTTTGCTTGAACAAGACCGAAGGGCTGAGTACTTTACGGAGAACTTGTACGCAGAGTTGATGTTTTAGGGCGGCGATTTCGCCTTCCTATTTTGTAATCAAAGGGGTTATGGAAGTTTTGGATGACGGATCCCTTGTGTTCGGGTTGTCTGCTCGACTTGAATTTTCTTGCATTCTCTGAATACCTTTTAACGCGCTTTTCCCAACCGCCAACTTTAGAAAAGTGGTCATAGGTGTAGAAACTATAGGTTCATATATTCAGGTAAAACCGGTTTTTCATCAAGGACCCGAAATTGCCACGACTCACGTTCTCCTGTGCTGCAGTCTTCTCAGAGGTCTTCATGGGGGACTACCTGTCACATCAATGGACAAGTTCTACGCTGGCCACGGGAGAACGTTCAACTGAGAGTAAAATAATGTATTTCTGAGTTAGTACCTGCTGAAAATTTTAGCTGTACTTTACAGCTGTCTAATACCTGTGCCGAATCATGGTAGTGGGGAAAGAAATACGAATCCACCAACTTCTGCACAGAATTCGCATGCTACTCTTCAGCTCATAGTGGTTCCCCGGTAGTTTCACAATCTTGTATTTCGGCAAAACGCAGTAGCACTCATTCTTTAACCGCGTAGTTCATTCAAATGGATGGGTGTTTGCCGACGACAACTTTTCAGTTGGCCAATGCGATTTGTGAAACATTTATTACTAGCAGATTGCTTATGTTTTGTAAGTGGCTGAAGGCCCTTAAAGATTCAAACGGGACTCTGCCCAGCTCACTCGGACCACTATTGTGTTTAGGTTCTGCTCCGAGTGTTGCCGCTGTATATGCCCTTCGACAGTGGCGAGACCCACTACATTGATTATTTCTACCAGTGAGTAAACACTTAGATCATCATCGAAACACGAACTGGGGGGGAGTTGCATCAAGATGCAATTTCTTCCTGAGAGCACTTGTTTTTCTCCGAAAGAACTACCTTCATAGAGCACTACCGCTCAAGGAACAGAAATATTTTACCTTCCCCTAGAATTTTCTGTTAAATTCCAGGGTGATGGGGGACCATCCATGAGGTCAGATCAGGGAGCATTTTTTAGAGCGCGTGTGGATCGGAATTCCACTTGCCGACCCAATTCATCTTGCTAATAAGCGTCTACAGAATCCTGAAGGTTGGGTACAAAAAAACAAAAACAATCGACATTTCTCAAAATAAACTTTAAAAAATAGCCCGTGTAAGTTTATGAGATTGATTGTCACTGGGAAGAAACACAGAATAAAGCCTGCATTAAGTATCCTGTTCAGTTTGATCTTAAATGAGGTGGCTAGGTGCCATCCACATGTTGAGACAGTTTGATTAGTTTGACCTCCATTTCAGAATTCACCGTAGGTGCTCATCAACGGCGGCATAGACCAAAAACATAACAGTCCAGCTCCACAACTTGGTGACCTAAGAGCACTGAAGCTTTTCTATTGTGCCAGAAGCCCTTTTATCTACTTGCGCGAATAACGGGGAACATAATATACAGAACGTGAAAATATATACAGCGGATTTGTCCAATAAGCTAAAATACATGCGGTAAATTTTAGAACAATTTCAAAACAACAGCGATTTGGTCAGATGCTCGTTAGTGTGCAGATTCAACTCAGGGAAAACCTGTAACTAGAAACGCCCCAAATGGGGACAGAAGCGAGTGTACATGAAGAAGCTGAGCTTCCGAAAAAAACACTCATTAGCATATCACTTTGGCTTTCACGGGATACTCAACTGAATTATTCGTTTTCAGCAACCTTGTGAGTAGTGTTTTCTAGATGAATCGGGCTTTGTTTTGGCTATTAAACAAGCCGAAATCCCCTGCTTCCAACGAATGGTCAGATTGCTAATCCAAATGGCTTTCCGTCCGCACGGAGGGTCTAATGATTGTGCTTTTAATTCCTTATGGATGGTGGGGATGTGGTAAGATTCATTATGGACTTTTGCCCACTGTTGATCCCATTTTTCCATTCGCTGCATCCAGTTAAGCAAAAAAGCTCAGCTTTAGATTTTTGGGATGAAGCACAGATAAAATTTCTTACAAGAGGTCATTTAAGCAAAGTTTTTGACTTGATACTCAATGAAATGACTTCAAAGGATGGATTAAAAAAAATGGGTCTAAACTAGGGCTGTCCGTGAAGAGGGAACTACAGGCCTTTAAGTTCGTGCTAAGTAGACATAACAATAAATCCATGAAGACACCATGCTATCGGTAGCACCTCTCTCTCTCTCTCCGTTAATCACTGATTGAAGATTTGTGAATGATGAAACCTCTACAGCAAGGGAAAAGAATACTTTTTATTTTGTTGTCGGAGGAGTGTAAATTTAAAGTTCTTTGCAGCAGTTACCGAACGAATGGAACTAACAGCAAGTATCTCTAGGGAGATTTGCAAAACTTGCGAATAAGATTTCCTGTCCCCTGTGTTCATACCAACCTGAAGATTAAAAAAGATCGTCTTCTGCGATTTGTAATCTGTTGAAAAGAAATACGATCATGCGATGGTGAACGCAAAGTTATTTTCTACAATTGACGTGGTCCACGATGTTTATATCTAACTGCCCGCGAGGTAGTTGTTTATCAGTTTGTTTGTTTATGTATACAAATAGACAAATATGGAGAAAAGTACTCAGAGCTAGCAGGTGGAGCAACACTAACAGCTGTCCAACTCAACCGTCTCAGTGAGGTTTCTGTTCTGCCAATTTATGTGGTCAACATCTATCAAAGCAGAGGTAGATGCACAAAGCAGAAAAAGTTACAAAGGTCTGTACCCTGAAATCGCGTTTATATGTAAACAACATAACCTAAGGCCTCCTATGGCGCTAAAGGAATAATGACAGCGTTGAAAGTCAGAAAACTGCGTTCATATATTGTTGTTAGTATGAGGAGATTTTGGAGTTTTGATGGAGACTTCATCCTGTAGGTAAAGCTACTGTATGCTGTAAAGTTTGGAAGCACTGTGCAGGTGCCTCATAGTTATTGAGATTCATGAGCAGTGGATATCTCACGAAACTTCACAGAGTCTCCAACCCACAACCTCCCAGCTAGTAGTTTGGACATTTAACATTCCGGCCAAGAGCGACTAATCAGTGGTGTGATTAACCAGACAAGATTTAGCTGCACTCATCCGTCAGTCACGGGATCAACATCGCATAATCGCAAGTCTTGACCGTTTACACGAGCGGTGACTTCTCAGGTGGGAAGTTTCGCTTGTCGGGTGACCAGCAGCGATCGACAGACCGAGTGGTCAAGTGTTCAAACTTCTGGACGTGAGGATTTAGGTTCAAGACTCGGGGGAGTTTCTTGAAATGCCCAGTGCTGATGATTCACAATAACGACGAAGAAGCTACACTTTGCTTCCGGGCTTCTCAGCACACAGTGGCTTCACTTACAGGACGGAATCTCTATCAATATTCATAAATCGCCTAACAGCTCTAGAGAACGGCCTTGGTCACATATGAGAACCTCGTCTTACTGATGTGAACGGCCTAAACTGGTATATATTTTGGTATCATATAAATTTGGGTGGGTCATTTTACCCTGGACATCATATTGACCTAACCCCAAAGTTATAGGGAGCTAGTGCAATGACACCGATCCCGACCTGTTTGGTGAAGATTTATAGCCTTTGTCAGTGCTTTGGCACAGAAGCTACCAAAAAAGCCGTCTTGTCCTCTGTCCATCTGGAAGTAAATTGCCTGTTAAATTGCCCCTTAAGAGCCCCTAAACACATATAAACACTTCCTGTAGGATGTGTGCATTTCTCACGAAGATGCAGTTAGACATATTTCTTGACCGAGATCAGTTAGTGCCGTTATACTCTCATGAATGAGTGCTGTTTTGTTTTGGTTACTTTATCCGGTCCTCCCGAATTGTAAAAAGCCTCTTGAGCACTATAGGTTGTGGAATAGGTTTCTCAACAAAAGAATTTAGGAACAATAGGTGTATTACTGTAAAATCACAATCCTTTACAGGGACTTATCGTAACTGCTACAATCCTCATGGTACCATGAACGTGTCCTTCATTTATATGGAGATACACGCAATGACCCGAAGGGCTGTGTTGAAAACCCTCTGCAGTTTACTACCAACTTATCTCGATATCACAGACAGATGACCTCGCGAAAGCCTTGATTTGTTGATTCAGTGAGGATACTGATAAGTTGCTTAAGCGCAGTAAATGACGCTCTTCTGTCCGACTCTCCCACGATGGCCAAGTCTTTGAGGTAACGTTCTGGATACGTTTAGTGAGTCTATTCAACTGTGAACATGTGAATACGTTTGCATTAATCTCCACACATGATATGACCTGTCATAAAGTGTATCTCACAGGATTGTGATGGTGAAGTCGAATTCAACGGCCAGTGGTTGTGAATGCATGGAAACTTAATTTTAGGCGGTGAACTCTCATTTCTTGCTGTGGTTTTGTTCACTTTCATGCTTGTCAACGTCTTGGTGAATGTTTAACCAAACAGAAGACCACCACTCCACGAAAACGTTCTGTTGGAAACTCTCTCAACTAACACCGTTTGTGTTAGGTCACGCAAGGTTTGGTTTATAAGTGGCGCCTTTTGAGAGAATACCTTAACGTCCTTGAGCTG
Source organism: Clonorchis sinensis (assembly GCA_003604175.2). NCBI lineage: Eukaryota > Metazoa > Platyhelminthes > Trematoda > Opisthorchiida > Opisthorchiidae > Clonorchis > Clonorchis sinensis. The sequence goes on from CM030371.1 coordinate 11,603,000, forward strand.
AGGATGGCTGGGTGCATAAGGCAAACGATTTACGTAAGGCACTCAATGTTGAGTTCTGTTAAAGAAAAACACGTTCATCCGGAGAATAGAGTACATACAGATGAAACAGCAATTCAAAATACAAAGGTGCCGTTCGATACCAAAGCACACTAGAACCTGATGGACAGTGAGTGAAATATTTGGGAGCAAGATTTATTCTTCTTCTTTTTCATGCTGTGGTTTTTGGAATTATCTCAAATAACTCCAAGTATACAATCGATACCTGCCTTAACGTTTAGCTTCTAAATGACAGGTATCATAGTCAGCACCAGACCCACATCAGGTTATGGACCTGATGATGCATACTTCGGTTTTGCTTCCTTACTCAACTGACACGTTCAGAAAATCCTGATCAGACCACCTTCTAGTCTGGCTTCCTTGAAAACTCTCAGTAGGCAAAATCCGTAATTTGGATTGCGATGCCCAGTCAAGACTCAGGGTTCATTGCGACTATATCAGAGCTAGATCAGGATACTACTTGTGTGGTTGGTTATTGGTCTGTTCGTCGAGCTTGGCAGTTGGATTGCAAATGGTTCATCACCAATCGAGGTGACATCGTCAGTGCAGGGTTGACGACGAATGGTTGGAAAAAACATGAAGGACGATGGCAAGACTAGTTGGTCACTTTTTGTCAGAGCTCGTTAACAATACATCACCTGACCGACCTGTGTGCTCGGTCTGATAAGGCCTTCTTTTTGGGCATAGATTCGATTTTGTGTCAATATCTAATCACTATGTTTACGGAGTGTGAGTGCCTGATACAAATTTGGGTCATTTGATAGCCTGTCGAATAAAACTGGACTATTGGAAACCCTAATTCTGTCGGTGAGAAAGTTATGTAACTTGCTTCGCGCCTGGATATAAATTGGTACGCACGTGATTTGTCCCCAGCAGACTAGTCCTCTTTGGTTTGTGATATTAATAACCCCTCAATTCGATTGAGAACGTGTAATTCTGCCACAAGGTATATCCGCCTTAGTGCTGCCCCTAGGCACTATCCTACCAGTGTCATTATGCTGCTTCCATTGAGAGCTATATATAGATGGCATTTTTAGATGAAGTGTCACGCTTGTTGTGTTGAACCCTACGTTAGCGTCACCCAGTAAGACGTGAAGCATAACCGTTATGCTTCAACGTTTTTGTGAGTCGTTTCCAAGTCGTTTGCAAAGCAGCCTAATACAGAGAGATTTGAAGTGCTCTTTAGAACAGCGTTTTCACCACGTTCCCTCTGTACTCTTAAGGGTGGAGCGAGAGCAATGCGTGAAGTGACCTGATTAAGTAGATTTTCTGTAGATACGTTTAACAGACCTATCGGTCGTACGATCAAGCGATCAAGTTGTCTAGAACTTGCAGGGAGTCGTTAGATTCCTTATCATGTGTCACCAAAAGATCTCAGTGAATGCTATTTTTACTATGAATGGACTGATGAATGATTGTTGGTCTGTTCGCCGAGCTGTTGGATTGCAAACGTTTCATCACCAATCGAGGTGATGAACTGCCAAGCTCGGCGAACAGACCAACAATCAATCAGCGCACCCGAGCTACCTATATTCCACAACATTGCCGATTGGCTGAATTCCCATCAATGTTGCGGTCACTGTCGACGCGGTCGTGGTGTGAACTTTCGGGTCGTTGGGTGCTGCATTGCGATTGGGTGTCAGATCGGCCTCCAGGCCTTGCTACTCAGTGGGTTGTCGGATTGCGGTTTGCGCATCCGACTCCCCTGTCAGCACGGGACCGTGTCATGATGAACTGTGGCGGTATGGCCCCAAAACAACATTTGTTCGAGTCCCGCGTTTCTCTGTGGGTGTTCTCAACCGGACTGATGAATATTTACCGTGCCCCTGGTCATCACTAGAATATCCGCTACATAGCACCGATAGTAAATCAACTTTGAAAAATCTTAATGGACAGCCTCTCCAATTTAATCGTAAACTAATAGCCATGACTAAGCCAAGTGATCTTCCAACTGACCTTCTGATGCGTACAATAGCCGTAGTTCTTTGAGAAGCTGTACTGGAACGGAAGAACAAAAATTATCCCGGGATAAATACAAAATCGACTGTTTCTTCTAGAATGGCGTTAGTAAAAAGCAGCTACACGTCCACAGAGCACGCATGTACACTCCTAAGATTGAGAACTTTTAACTCATCAGCAAACTGCCATGAGCTAGTAGCCTGACAAATACAGTGTTACAACTCGCTGGGACATGCCGATTGGATGATCCTAAACTTAAGAATGGACACCGTTTGTAGATTTGCGTTTTGCGAGTTCCCTGTAAAGTAGGTTCAAGTAGAATATACGCTTGACAGAAACTCTGGGCTGCGTCTACATGATCAATTACAGGAAACTGGTGCCAGGCTGATGAATTTTTTCACCAACCTTTTGAGTAGTAAGTTCGCTTCTCGAATGTCATACCCACTAAAATATCGGACAGCATTGTTCAACCTATTCAGTCGAAGAAAAAAGTAACCGAAGGTCGGATCTTCTTTAAAAAACAACTGCATGTGAGTTCTGAAGTGAAATAACTGTTTAAACGTGAGAAATATTTCACCATTTCATCCCTCGAGATCACATAGGTAGTAACTGGAAGCTTCCCACCGTCTTCATCAGTGAATTGAGCGGACAACTATTGGTCAACCCGAATATCAGACGCGTACAGAGCCCATATTGAGGAATTGACTTAAAGTAGGTGGACACAAGTTAACTTTCCAACCGTAGCAACTTCCAACTTTCAGTTGACTTGAACATGCACATTTAAACCATAGAAATACAAACTTCGTAGAGGGCTGAGCGTATTTAATCGTGTTTCTGGCGTAACACTGATGAAATGAGGGTCCAAATCCCGAAAATCGGTCTACGAGGAAAGCACAAAGTTCCGTGTAAAACTCTCAATTTTCCTAAGGCACAGCATATTGGTTTCGAAAATCAGCTGCAGAAGGTAGAGTTTTTTGGGAACACTGCCAGAGACCAAACGATGCAAAATGCGACGGAGAGGAGTTATCAAACTCACACATCTATATAGGCTCGAACGCATCCACTAGCCTTTCTTACTCATTTCAAAGAGAAGTTTAAGTTTCCAGGTTTCGAACGTTAGCACTTTTGTTTTGATTCCAAACTGTGTCTCATATGCCGAAACATTAGCAAGAGGTCAGCGCATTGTTTGGCCAGAACAAAAGTTAAATTCCATTTTCTGCGCTGTGGCGACAGACCATTTTTATCAATCGCCTTACAAAGTTTGGAAGTGGCGTTTAGTTAAGGTGGTTGAAAACAGCATGACACGTCCGCATCCCAGTCGCCAGTTGGTATCGTTTATCCAAATTTTTCGCCCAGGTATGACCCCGACATCCCTTATTGGTAATCGATCGTGCGCAACACCACTTTTTGAAAAAAATCAGAAAACCAGCATAGGAGATCATTTAGAGAGGCATCCCAAACCTTCAGCCTTGCCTGACAGAACATTCAACGCATTTAGAACTTTTTCTGATAGCTGACATAAACCGGACGGTGTGATTGTTCTTCACAGTTGATTTTTGTTAGCCATGGTTTGGATTTCCGAAGGCTTCCTGAAGAGCCGAGGCAAAGTGTGAAGCCTTGTCGTCTTTTCTACGACGAGTGATCAGCATAATGTTTTTCATGATTTATAGAAACTAAAATTCAAACACCAATGGCTGACGAGCACAAAGACTTTGAAGGCAACCAGTTAGTTTATCGAAGTTCGCTTCCTGACATGTGGATAGTACCACGCGGATGACATCTCTGTAATGTCGAGACAAAAGGCAACGGCTGAGCTACAGACCGATAATAACTGACTCACTATTACAAGAGGGTTGAATTTTTAAATCCGGAACTAAAATTTCAAGGATTTTGTGGATAACATAAATTGAACTGATTCATACATCTAGCTCAGTTTTAGTTAACACTTTGATAGTTGATCAGGTTCGCGGAGCATGGTGCTTAGCTTGCAAAAATTTCATCACCAAGCTGGGTGACATCATAATTGCGTGGTGTTGTCGTCCCCTCGGTTTGTAAAGAAACTTTTTCAAGCTAAGTGCCAAACTTGACGAACAGATCAAAGGCCACCTGATCAACTATGAAGGAATGGACCGGAGTTACAAATATTCCGGTACAGTCCTTGAAAACTTTGTTATGACAGAAAGACAGGTTCGTTCGGTTACTTTGTTTGAAAGCCCATTCTAATGAGGTTGTTTAGGCAGTCGTTATTGCAACTGGTCGCTCAGGTTACACTTCACACATGCTCAGCAGAAATTAATGTCCATCACCCAGGTATTGATCACCCACTTCCGTTGCAGTTCATTTGAATCATAACGCCAAATATTCTAATATCTCTTTAGCCGGAAGCATTCATATATTCAGCGAATACAACGTCATCGTCATCGCCACTATCGTTCTCCCCATCATCATCAACCGCAAGGCTGTGGGTTCCGTGAAATTTACATATTGTTCTGCCGCTAGCCACTACCTGGTTACTTACATTACTACTGTCAACAGTAACTTTTCTGCATTCCTCACAGACAAGCTCCATCTGCTAGGCAGTGGAAATTCCTGTAGGTCTTCGCCGTCACATGCAGTGTGTAAAGTAAGAAACACCGATTTGCCGAAGCTGACAGTCGACAAATTTCCAACGCGGTATGGGTTGCAGCAAAAGCTGGAAATGGTCGCATCAGGTGGCTTAACGCTATGGATGTGTCGCGGTCAGAAGTTTCGTGTGAATAAAACTTATGTCAACACCACACCTGCGAGTGCTAGAGAAGGAGCTTGACTGTTCGACGCAGCATAGTCGCTTGAAGTAAGTTAGCTTGGTCCACCGCGATAAGGGAAGGGGACAGTAACTCAGTACGTTCAGAGTATGGCGCTCGTTGGGATGAACAGAAGAGGTCATGAAAGAGGATGGTCTTACTATGGGTAGGATCATTAAGGAGGTCTTACTAGAAATCGTCGGTTTATGAAATGTCAAATAGCGCGTGACACTTCACCTGATGAAAATTGGACTGTACATAAAGATGGGTTACATGAACGTTGGGTTAACTGTCAAATATCTGTTACAAGAGGACCAAAAGCTTCACCACTACGTTACTACAAATTGTCACTTTGTTGGATAAGTTGTGATTTGTTCTGACCAGATGACGACCTTATCAGGTAAGCTGGTTAATGGCGAGTAGTCCCTTCGGTCATCATGACAGTCAACCTTCTTCGGGGTACACTTGAGAAATGACGTGCCATTGACAAAGTGGTTACTCATAACTTAATCAGGAATGGGGACCTTGAATCACCGCTGAGCTCTTCAAAACTAATCAAGGCCTGATAAATCTCAGGTCCCTGTTGATTGGTGATAATTGGTTACCAGTAACGGTAAACAGTCGGACTATTTACGAACCAGAGTTTTTCATACCTTCAGAAAACCCGTTTATTTCAGTCGATTAGACGGCTTGCAATACCTAAAAAAGGAAGGTTCAGTGTGAGCGTGAGCTGCACACGTGAACGATTCCAATTTCTTGTCAAATTCAGGCGATGATAAGGTTCCCGCTTGGCACGTAGATGTATCGGTTCGTAAAGTAGTCCATATGAAGCAGAGGAACATAAGAAAGTATGCTATTCCACTTTTCCCTCTATCTTATTGTTCTAGAAACTACTTTCAAAAACGGATGCAAAGCGTCCAGATGTTTGCGGCCGAGCCGAGTTTTTTCCGTAGCACATGGACTTAGTTAGTCGAGCGTCTTAGTTAGGTTATGCTGTTTCCACTCCTTATCGAGATGCTAAGACAAGATAAAATCCGAGAAATACTGCCTCTAAGATGGCATCACTACGTGCGTACAGAATAAATTAGACGTAAAATAAACAAACCACTTAATTTAAAATGCGTTCAGTTGCTAGGGTCCTACGAACCCATTTACCGGTAGTCCTCTCCACTTAATTTAAAATACGTTCAGTTGCTAGAGTCCTACGAACCCATTTACCGGTAGTCCTCCCTGAGCGAAAGTTTGGGTTTTCGAATTCAGCATGTGAGAAACCTACTGATGCAGAAATAGTTCTTGCTCTAAGCAAAAGACCCCTTTACCTCTACCGTGTTCAGTAACTGGCGCATACTTGACAATGACATGTTTGAAAATCTTCACCACGGTTCCTGTGACTGCGCATCTGTAATTCCATGCGGCTATTTGCAGAGCAAGTCCAAACATCGAAATTCATCAGGCACCCATTATTGAAAGGATGTGAGTAGTCCAAGATCATCAGCTAGGACCCAATACATGATAATTACTATCCAAAAACTACACAACCATGGGTCATGAACAACTAGGAGTCCAAAAATTTATTGCTTATATGATCTTTAACACTACGAAGCAAAACTGCACCGAAGAAACCTAGTCCAACAATATTAAACATTCTTGGCGTCTGATTGTGTGCGCAATCCAGAGCGACTTTCTGTGCTTTACTTCCGTCCGTTTCAATCAATCCATCTCCACTTTGCTTGAAAGTGTCTTCTCTCTCTCTCTCTCTGTGCCGTGGCATGATCCCTTGATGCATGGTGATAAGCGGATCATGCTGCTACTTGGTTTTTTAAGGTTCAACTGTTTATCTTACCTACTGCGGTTTTGAATGAAGGAAAGTGATCCAGCCTGTCCCTCATGCATCACTGTTAGTGCTCCAGTTTCCACCTTACCGACTGTGTATGCATGCCCATCGTAGATGGGCTTATCTTTGACCGTCACCCAACCGGTAACGGCTTAGTGATAAGGGATTTTGGAAGGGGGGTTGGCCGTTCCACCAAATGAATTTGACGGGTGTACTTGAGTTGGTCCCGAGGCGGTTTAGTTTGTCCAAAAACAAACGCGACAAAAGTTTGTCTGATTTTTAGTTTTTTCTCCCTGTCAGACTCATTTCGTTCCTATTTATATGAAAGCAGGTTTGCTGTAACAAGAAGTCGCATATTCACCGGCGCTATCCCTCACTGATGATAACTTATCATGCAAAAAGTTGTAAGCCTTTCACGTATTCCTGTCTGGAAGTGCGGAATAAGATCATGAATTGCTGGTGTTCTGTTTACTAAGCCTGGCAAATCGGTGGCAAACGTTTTGTCTTCAGCAGACAGAACGCAGCACAAAACATAGTACAATACCTGCGCTTGTTCACTGGTTTTAGTTAGCTGACGTAGGGATCACTTAAGCTGGCCGCTCTATCGGAAGGCTGAATCACGAGAAAAATTAGACGGACTTAAATGAAAATCCTTTGGTTGGTGGCTGTAGATGGCCTCCACTGTAGTCAGCTAATTGGCGCTTTCAAACTAGTGATTTCAAAAGGAACTTGTCCAGTTATTTTGTGGGGATGGTTAGCAGCGACCCATAGACAAAGCAGTTACCATTTCGGGAGTAATAACATCCTTTTTTTATCCAAATAATGCTTGTAAGATGGGTAAGGGTGCTTTTGAAGAATTCTTCTAGGGTGCATGAACACAGGAAGTTTACTCGAGTAATCGCTCAAGAGGACTTGACAAAGACAATACTGCTTATGAGCATGGAGAACCAATAAGAATCACTAAGCAGTGAAACGGACATCCGTGTCTAGGACTTTTTGGTTGCTTCATTGGACAGTGCAATGCCCCAAAAGTACCCAGAATTCTACTATTACACTCATCTGCATACTAATTTAGGTTTCACGGGAGAATCACCTGGAACACGGCTGAAACCTTCGTGTATACTGTTCTTCTTCAACTGAATGTATTGCACCAGGCCGCCTCTTGTTTCAGTCTGTACGATATTCAAGATAACGCCACACAGTGTACACTACTCATAGGGTTGCTAAAAATTCCTGGACGACTTTTCTTCGAGAAGTTTTCAGCAGCGTTTTTGAGCAGTGTTTTACGTCTATGCCTAAACTCCTCTTCATCTCCTCTACTTCACACCTGATGCCGCTCCTATTTTTAACTTAAGGAACATGATGATGATCTTTTATCTCTCCGTGGCATCTGCCGAGTGACAAACAGGGCATTTGTGGATAATCTTCTAGTAGTTTAACTTTGGTGAAGTTCCTGAAACAGCGGCATGTCAACCGGTTACCCATCTTCAATCATGTAGTCGGTGGTCACGGGGCAGCATCCTGAACAGCTGATAGATGCCCGCGGCCTTGTGCTTATCAGATCAGAAAACCATGGAAACTTTTGCGTGCGTGCGTGAGTGCGTACGCGGACATGTGCACAATATGAAAAACCTGAAGGAATCAGAAAGGGTGATGTTTAAGTTGGATACTGTATGGTTAATAAATTTGGTTACAGTGTTTCTATCAGGTAGAACTGAACCAATTTTAGGATGGGATTCTGGACACTGTTTTATGATGGTGTGTTTTCATCTGATTTGGCATGACTGGAACACCGTCTTAGAATTTTAGATCACAGTAACTCCTGTCTTACAAGAAGGCGCATCACCTTCCAAACGGAAATACTTTCGTCGATAAAAAACTGCATGCTTCCTACTGACTCGCTTTTCTCATAAAAGCTAAACAATCAGATGCGCGCCCATTTTCAGACCGTTAGACGTAGGCTTACGAAAAGTTTGTCACAGGATCTATATTCTTCAAACTGCAACTGACAACAGTGTTGAGGTTACACGCAAGTTCAAGAAATCCGCTCTCGTTTAATGATAATCTTCAACTGAATTCACCGCACCTCACGTTTCAGTTGATACGATATTCGGGGTATCACTGCAGATTTTCATAAAGAAAACTACCCACAAGATTGCTAAAGACTCCTACAAGACCAGTTTCGCCCTTTATGGGGCTCATCAGGTGGGCCGTCCCCAGATTTCGTCTATAGTCTATTCTGTGTTCTACTTGTTCTATGTCCTATGTTTTACTCCAACCCAAATGAGACAAGTACACTCATTTGCATTTCAAGTTGATTCTCAAGGGAGACTCAAGTGAATATCACCTGGGATTCAGTTGAGTGTCTCGTTACAACCAAAGTGTTGTGCAAATGAGCATAGTTCGCGATATGCTACAAGTTGGGTTCGAGTAGAACATAAGGCTGATGGAAATTCGGGGACCGCGTCAGTCTGCTGAGCCTCAAGAAGGGTGAAACTGGACGCGGGTTGTAAAATAGTTTGCAATGACTTTATGGGTAATTTTATTTCGGGCTGTATTTCGTCTGATTCGACTTTGATAGACTAAATTGGTGATTCTCAAAGGCAACATGTTAAACCTTCAACGTCCATTTTAAAGCAATCAGTTGCACCAGAAGGAATATCGAGGTGTACAAATCCCCTGTCTCCACTCTGCTTTCTCTTTGCGTATTCACAAATAGCTTATTCCGTGTAGCTGCCTGAAACTCGCTTTCGACGGTATAAAAAGGCTATGCGATAGGTGGTTGCAGAAACTTCTGATGAGCACTCATTGGACCTATGGCTGCACAGCGAAACCTAGTCAGTCCTTATGAGCCAGTTACCAGGTTGGCCAAACTTTGAACTAGATGACAGTTTTGGTTAAATTAAGCGAAATCAAAAAATGCTGTGGATTCGCTCCCAATTTCTCTACAAACGCATGAGTGTTAAGGCAGTTTTCACATCTGTATGAAAACGAGCCAGCGGAACAAGCTAGTATTTGACCACAGCTCAAAGCGTACTGCGCCTACTCTGTCCTAAATGTGTTTTCATTGATCCCTCTCGGTGGAAACCACTCTAATTCCACTGGATCACTTTGGTGGTGACTTATCGTGAACTTTATATATGTCCCGGACTGCTGCTACTTGAATTTTCGCTGCTCATTGTTTTGAAGTTACTACCCAGTCTATTGGACCGAACCTTCGAATGTCGAAGTGATGTCGATATGACAACGGTGCAGTACTCCCTTTCACTAAGTCGGTCAAAATATTTAGTGGTAAGTAAGCAGACGGTTTGGTGGAAATGTTTGGTGACCTCCGTGTTTTTTTTTAAATTTTTCCAACAGTTTCGCATTGGTGTGAGTGTATTTGGTGTGGCAATGGTGATGATTTTCGGGTGATTTGTGTTAAACCGAATTTTGCAGGACCGTTGCAAATCAGATTTTTTTAGAGGAATGAAGAGCTACACTCTAACTCTGACCCACCAGAATAGGGTCCCATAAAATAAGTATGCAACAAACATAACGGCGTTGTCAGTCGGAGTTTTACGCGCTGTCGTTTTGTTTTAACCTAGTCATACACAGCGGCGAAACTGCTGCAAACCGGTTACCAAGCTCGCCAAACGGAGGAACTGCTACCTAATCACCTGCCAAGCCTAATCATGCAAGGTTACAGTACTGACGGAACGTACAGCACACTGATCCTCCTTGTAGTACATTACCTTTCGCCGAATATGTTGATCACTTTTGCACGTAGCTAATCAGGAGTTCACCTACTGGGTTTCATTCGGAAACTGTCCTGACTTGCAAGCTCAATATTCCCTACTTTCATTAACAACTTCAAAAGCTTGCATACCACAAAAGTTGGAAATTTCAAGATGCATCAGTGGAAAGTTGAACACATTAGGGTGACTATCGAAATGAGGCGATGCTTCGGTTATTCCTCAATAGTTTCTATTGGTTATTTTGTGTGACATTTCAGTTTCTGAGTCACAGACTGAAAGATGTATTGAGTGCGGTTGAGTGGCTCTCAGAAACTTTAGTCTTCTACCAATTTGTGTGAGATTTAGTTGCATCTGAAATGAGACTGTCCAAATATTTGCTCCCCAGGGCGTCGTGCGATACATCTTTGACCAAATTTTGCATTACAACTGATGAGACTAGAAACATCTCAAAAAACTTTTGTTGGTCACTTCATTTACATGAAAAATAAAATCAATGGCCCATAAAAATCTAACAACCGCGCCAGCTTCAAACAGATTTGAGGTCCCACTTGTTGGCGGCTTTTATGGTTTACAAAGCTTCATCTGATAAGTTGGTTGCCATACCTCCATCCACCACCCCACATTTAATTTTCTTCTGTAGTTTCAGCCATAAAATAACCAGATAGCATGTCTTTCTCAAGGATCCGTGACTTTCTAGTTCGTCATTTAACAGGCTAGTGCAAAGATTTCCGGTAAAATTTCGCCCGAAGGCAACGATTAGGTATCAGATTCTTGAGGTTTACTTGGAATAAGTGGTGCAAAGTATTAGTCGGCCATGTCGTCCGTACAGTTAGGACGAGGCTGTTCATGAGCAAAACGAACTGACTCATCGCATGTACTGTGATCAGACGATTGACACTTTATGGTATCTTCTGCTTGTCCTATTGTCACCAACCGAAAAACTCCCAACAAAACACCGTGTGGATTGAACAACCGCAAGAATGTGAACATAGACTGATCTGATGGAACCGTGGATAAAGCAGTTACAGCGCTGATGCTATCTTGCGACTATACAATATGATTCAATGAACTGGTACCGTACACACCTACACTTTCCACGCTCGCATAAACTCAAACGGGTTCTAAGAGTCTCCTTTAATTGCCTTAGTCTACAGCCGTTTTATTCTGAGGTTGCCGTTCTCTCTCAACCAGGCTGAAAACGTCTTTCTAGGACTGGAGGGGACTAGATCAAACACCCGTACACCAGAGCTCCGCGCCGTATCACAGAATTTATCTGAGCTTCTCGACTAGGAACACTAAGGAACAGGCGGCCGTATGATTCTAACTTCACGGCAAGCAAAGATGGAAGGTACGTTTCAGGGGGATACTCTTATTCGCCGTTTCGCTGATTACGGTCAGGAAGATATCATGAAGAGGGAGAGGATATCCACCTAGAATAAGTAGCTGGTAAATCCCATAGCTCAAAGGCTTTTTAAGAGTTTCCTAACCTTTTCACTCTATTTGGATTGTCAAACAAAGTAAATATACGGTGAATAAGGGAGAACGACGCATGACGCTTGCTTTCATTCTTTTGGCCGACTGCCGTCGATCCACTACTTTTCAGGTGATTCTAAAGAAGAAAATCCACAGTGCTCAGACAGCGGATTGTCCACCATGCGTGTTTGACCAAGGTCGATGAATACGGAATATTCGTGTACTGGTGTAAGGAGGAAAGTCCTTCGCCACCGAACTGTCTATTAGCAAACACCGACTAAAGTGTCACAAACTATTGGACAGGAACGTAAACGTCTCAAAAACTGACCATTCTTACGTTTCTGTTTGAACTTTCATGGGTATTTATTGACTATGACGCAATCCTAAACGAACGCTGCACAGCACTCCACAAGTTCCGAAATAAACCCTACTTTCAGTTAGAGGCGAGGCAAAGTCACGTGAAAACAACATACTACTCGCAGGCCTCATCAGTAGTATCCGCCGATACCTTAGTAGCTTTCACTGGCATGCTTTCATTGGTATTTGATCGAATGGTTGATTTTTGACTCGCCAAGCTTGACAATTAGCTTACAAACATTTCGTCACAAATTGGAAGGCACCATCAGTTGACAGTTGGGAGGGGACTTCCTCCTTTTTTATTTATTTCAAAAGCTATCTGATATCTGTTACTGTTGGTGGCTAAGTGTACCAGACTTTTCTCGGTTTTCCATTGATCCTTTTCGATTTGAGTTGCGTTCCGGTCCGTATTCCTCACTTTCGGTTGGTACGATCAATGTCTTCTGTCCGAGGGCTTCTAGTCCTGGAACTGTGGTTTCGGTAAGTAAGGGGAACCTACCCACCCAATCGCACATTGATGATATCCGTTAGGCTGGCGAGAAAACGTTTGCAAGCTAATCGCCAGGCATGAATAGCAGGCCAACAGGCACCTGGTCAGTTACCAGTGATTAATTGTACACCATCTTAACTTGGTTGAGTTCATATGGGTGGACAAGATGCAAATGTTGACTGAAAATATCGAGACCCTGTCATACCGTAACTGGGACGACCTATAGCGCACCCAGAATAAACGAGTTGGCAAGTTTCACTGATCGCATGTGACAAACTATGCTTTTTTAACCTCATGAGCTATGTAAAGTCAAGGCGTGGTAAAACGCTGACAAATGTAAGCCCTTTAGTTTGCGCTGTTCAGTCTTCGAAGTGCTAAAAATGAGAAAATTTCCTTTATGTGGTCTCCACCCGTATACACAAATCTTACTTCCTCAAGAATGTCTACGAACAATCAGCTGTGCTGTCAGTCTGTGCGCTTGGTATTCCACATATGATTATACAATCGTGGTTTGTACAACTGGATTTTTCCCCAGCATATACCTTGTAACGGGTACCCATAAAAAGGATAAGAGGAAAGTTGTGTGATAGATTTTGCTGCTGTCCGAAAACGCGACGTAAGACTACACACCCTGCTTTTACCGCTCCTTTTTTATTGTGCCACGCAGTTTGTGCTCAATCTTCGGAGGATAACTTTCTGCGAAACCAGGTGTTGATCGCCCGTCATGCACATGTGTCACCTTTTTGTTTGGTTGCTTATTTGTGCATTTTTCCTCGAACTGCCATATGGTGGTCACTGTTTATGTTTCACTGTTGAGAGTTTGTGTTTTTCACTAAGGTTCTTCACCAAAACCGCCGGACATTTATGCTTGATAGACGTACTGATCGGACGATCAGAATGTATTTGGGCTAGGCAAACCAAATGTCCCCAAAATGATCCTAGTTTCTAGGGAGCTGCTTACCGCTTTCATTGTTATCATCATTCCTTGGGTGATGTATCGAAACTTTTGTGCCGTTCCAAATCTGACCTGACAGTAAAGTCAAAAATGACTATTTTTACCTTGATTTGTATTTACTCCTCGCAACATGTATTTTTTCATTTGCCTGATCAATCGCCCACTTCTTCTCAGTAAAACCATCCCCAAAAGCATGCATTTTACCTTTGGAGAAAACTAAAATAACATAGTTTGCCCTCTTTATATGAGTGGAAGCCGTCAGATTAGTAGTTCAGCTAGATGAGGTAAATGCACGGAGAAATTACGCTACCAATAATAGCCCACATTTTACATGTGCAGAAGAGTGATTGTTAAAAAACAATTTGGTTTACAAATGAGCCTTTATACTACTTTAAAGTAGTACACTATTCACAAGATTGCTGAAAACTCTTCGGCAGCTCACCAACTGTTCGATCCTTCTTAAGGCTAATCAGGCAGACACTTGAACACCAAGTTGTATGCTCAACTGAATCAGTTGAAACCTGAGGTAGGTTTGGTGTAGCACATTCAGTTGAAGGATATCACAAGCAAGAGATCCAGCTGAGTATTTTGTTAACACCAACTCATTTCGCGCAGCAGTGTAGTTCTCTGACTTTTTGTTTGCTGGTTTCGTGAAACCGACATCTAACTAGGGTACATATAGACCAAAACCATATTGAAACAGTTGTTCTTACCGACAAGTACAACGAACCCCGCTGAAGGTCTCCATTTCAAATACCAGCTGTTTTGTATAAATTCTCTTCTGATTAAGGCAAGAAAGAAAGGAACCTGATAGTAATGCCTTTCAAGAAGACATTTTGGAAATGAGGAAGCAGATTACTGCATACCAACGGTAAACCTTTGATATTATACATGGAAGCTGTTTTACAACACACGTGATGGTGTGCATACATAATTTCGGTTTTCAAGCTTATTTGACTTACTGACAACTGTTTGTTCAAAGTCAGATGCAAACAACTAAGAAGTGACGAACAGGCAAAGAAATGTTTTTTGCAAGTAATCAAGATGACTACCTGGTTTACTCTCCACCGGCTTTCTTATCAGGGAACGGGCGGTCAAATTTTACCATTGCCTCGTTTGGGCCATTATTAGTTGCAAACTCTAAATTATCTAAGCTTGTCTTTGTTGGACAAAAGTTTTTGAAAATCTGGGAGCCACTCTTTTCAGTTGCGGGAAGAAGACCCGAAACTCTTTGTGGAACCACGGAGCATTTTACATGACATGTTGTGGGATAAAAACCATTAGCTTCTTTCACCTCGCGTCTAAACGAACGGAAAGCTTTTTCTATAAGTTTTTTTTAACTAATCACGCTGCTTATACGTAATGCACTACTTATAAGTTTGCTGAAAATTCTCCAATTGCCTGAAAACATCACAAATAAGAGATTGAGCTGGGTCCCAGGTGAGTCTCTCGCAAAACCAAATGGATTTTCAAACGAGTGTATTTATCAAAATCACGCTGCTTGTTTTTTTCTGATTTCCGTAAATTAGCCGCCTAGTTTAGAGGATATCCTAGAGCTTGAAGAGACCAAAATGCACTTCAACTGCTTGGAGCTCTCAACCGAATTAAGGTGCCTAAACTTGAAAAAATCTGTTCAAGTGTTGCCCTATATGGTTACGTAATGAGGAACAGATGCGATTCAAACATCTATTCAGTAACTCCTTGGACACAATCATTGAGAACGTACAGTTTTGTCACTCACAGTGGCGATACTAGCTTGGTATATCAACCAGCGTCAAAAAGGCATAGTAGAGAAGGCGATAGCGGAACGCCACTTTAGCTTAGTAAAAGTGTATTCAGGAAAATGCATAGCAAACAGTACATTTAAGCTGATCTTCTTCATAGTGTACTAAAGTCAAATTGAACCCACTAGCATACGGGTTATTAAAACTGAAAAAATAATGCCAGCGACGTTGCCAAGACTAGGCTAACATCTCCAACAGATTGGTCCAACACTGGAAACTTCAGGGCTCACACTGAAAACCAGTCGAAAGGTCAATACAAGCACCTGCAGGAAATCCGTTAAGATGAGTTCTTAGAAAAACTGGCACAAGCGAAAGTCCAGTCTAGAATTAAAATATTTTAACTGAACACACGAAAAGAGTTTGTGGTGATTCTGAAAGCATTTAATCTCGGCTAACTCCAAACACAGTTCTTATCCTATCCAGATATGCCGTCAGATGTGCCCATCAGAAGGTCATTTCCGTTTCTAGGTGTCTTCTTTTCGGCTTATGCCCAATTAGATTTGTCTTAAAGGATGGTACACACTTGGAGCCCTCTTTGTTATGTTGTTTTTGGGTCCATGGTGTGACACAGCCTTAGTGCCCGATGATGAATTGTGCATTGTTTTTTTAACCAAAATCCCTACTAGATCAAGAGGAATCGAGTATTCTTAATAATTTTGGTGAAAACACATGGTGTTTTCTTATACCAGTAGTATGTGATATTATATTTTTTTATGTGAGTGAAACTAGCTCCACTGCTACCTTTCACTGATCAGCACCAATAGCGATATAACCTCTAATTGGTGTCAAACACTGAAGGCTTTGGACCACCCGTTTTTTAAAAAAGACCTCACTCTTACCTTGTCGTTTAATCCTATCAGAAATGACCATTCCATCATTGTACCTTGACAGTGAAGTTATCCTCTCGACATAATGACACCTTACAACGGATTAAGTAATCCATTGTTTCTGTGAGAAAAAAATACCTGTGCTGTTTGTCTTGTGACCTATTCACTTCGCCTTGGACAGAGACAGATACGACAGTCCAGTTTGTCTGGGAATCCCCATAAACATAGCACAAACATCAACTTGATTATACGTCCCCGGCAAACTAGTTGCTGTTGTTCGCCAAATATCCCCATTTGCAAACTAATTTAGGTTTAGCAGAGGACTCCAATAAATACTAGCTAAACCTCTCGTTTGTGATCTTTTCAACCGAATTTTATTGCACACTTTGTGCCTGATGCCCCATCTTGTGCGATATTGTGGACATCAAAGTTTGCTTTTTTGGCGAAGCATACTACTCATGAGGTTGTTGAGAAGTCTCCGGCAATAAAACATGTTGCGATATCTCGAAGATCGTATCAGTAAAAACACGAGGCGGTCTTTGTTCAGCACATTCAGTTGTGCAAAATACCATAAATCAGATATTCAGTTGAGTCTCCTACTGCAAAGTAACCAATATATGCAGTTTCGCTGGGAAACCGGTGTAATTGGCTTTTCTACGCATCAGTTAAATTCCGAGCCATGAATGTGAACAACAAGGTTTAGGCTCAGAAAAATTAGGAATTTTCAACCCTGAATAGCAATTCATTCTAAACAAAGTCATGCTCTTTCAAGAAACGTTACTGATGTTTTTTCCAGCATCTACCTTATAAATAGCGCGGTCAGGTCAGTAACTACGCAGTTGATATAAAATGTGGATAACCTCACATAAATACTTGAGCTGCAGGTTGTCACTACCTAGAACAACACATTCCTGAGCGTTATACAGATAAAAGATAGTCATTTTGAGAATCGATCGAAAATTCTCAGTACTGGCTTTCGTGAAAAAATCCTAGAATAGCTGCTACAGGCGATCTTCCTCCCTCTAGGTTTCCTACTGTGTAAGGTTCAGTTATATGCTTCATGAGAAGAGCCTGGAAACATGTTGTTGAAGAAGTCTAAATCATCAACAACAGGATATGCTCGGTAATCAAGCCAAGTATTCACCCCGTCGATGGCAGCCAATGAATTACCCCATTACCAAATCATCGACCAGATTTATTACCATGGAAATAGACGAAGTGACCAGTCTTGGTTGATTCGATATAAAAATACCAATGAGATAATCGCGTTTGAATAGCTGCTTTTGAGAAAGCTTACCGTGTTTTCATCCGACAAGAATCCACTACTCAAGAGCAGTTGAAATACGGTGTAAGTAGTGAAGTCACTGGCACCCAGCCTTTTACAACATATGTGAATCATGCTTGGTTCAGATGATTACAAGCAAATACGGCGCAGCCGCCGATGCCATTGTGTATTCCAGGGAATAAGGTAGGCTGGTAAACAAGCAGACATTCGATGAGGCTCTGAATTCATCAGAGTGAACATGATGGTTTAACACTGAACATCAGCACCTACCATTTTTATCCAAAGCTCTGGCGTCCAGATAAAAGATCTCAACACTGTAACGGGCTAAACGCCAGTATGTTCTCAGGGCACACATTTCGTTTATTTCTGTAAGGGCTGCATTCCATAAGGCTGTTGCTTTCATCACAATACAGTGTACACGCGGCTAGTCGTCACTACTGAGAGAAAAACGGGCCAAATTCACTGCAGCTGGAACAACAGAAGCAACTTCTATCATATGACTTTTGAAACAGTGACGATGAATCAACTAGAAACTAAGAAACATTGAAAACGTATGGATTACTTGGATCAGCTAAATATCGTCGAAGTTCTACGGGGTGCGTTTTTCAAACGATATCGACCATATCGGCCATGGTAACCAGAAAGGGACTTAAACTTCCCCAATAGAAGGTAAATGCTTCTTTCCACGTCTTCATTTCTGGGGCAATTTACGTACAGATTATCGGGACGGGTGCCAGCAGTCATTCTGATTGGGAAGATTGAACCCGGATTGCCAAAACATCGCAAGTGTTTTGTTGTTTCCGTTTTGGAAAAAGCGTATGTATGATCCGTTACACTTTTCGGAACAATATCGCTGCATTTAGTATTTACTATTTAACATGAAAAACTAGGTGTGCATTTATACAATACTATTTTCTGAATACTGATTCGAGCATATAGCATGTCAAAAATTTACATCAAAACATCAAAAGTACCAAATGAAAGCCCTTAAGTCATTGGTTGAAGTCACAGAAGTGAGTAGTCTTCAAGATAAAGGCGGTCCAAAAGTATTCAAGTCACTGGCACTGAAATAGAGCAGTCCGTTTGTTTAAAGCGGGATGTAGCGTCAAGTACAACTGTTTGATCGATCGACAACCAGGACAGTCGTTCGAGTTAGTCAGCTGACTCGCGAGGTGATTATCGGACGCTTCATTTCAACCATTGGCGTAATTATGGTTGAAGCAGCCGACAGACAAAATCAAAATCACTGCAGTGGACTATACGACTCCAGTATATTTCAATGAAGGGCTTTATTCATAAATATGACCCACTCCAAGTGGGACATGGTGTTTTAAATTTAGGGATTGTGCTATTTTAGTGCCAAGAAATACCATCCATAAGAAATGACGGATGGCAAAATAGATACAAAAACATTAAAGTTTTCGTCTTCTGATAAAAAAATGGGAATTCATCGAAAGTGGTCTTATGGTGGGGTGAAACAAAACGAAAACGTATCCGTTATTTTTAGAGTTTAGGTGCATTCGAACTTGTTTTCTAGCCCCGAGGTTGACTTTCTGAAAACTTACCCTTTATTGGTTTCATCAGACAGATGTTGCCTGCCAAAACACGTGACTTTGGTTGTTATTGCAAACTAATGACTGAAGGACTCTACAGGAGGCTACAAATTTCATAGAAAGTTGGGTAATTTGGCTTCGTTTGAAAGACTGAGCATGTTGATTCCTCAAGTGGTTCGTCCACAAAGAGGACCGGAGCAATCGGGCTACTTTGTTTGCTTTGTTTTACAACTTGGTTTGAAAGGATTGCATTGACTCAAAGTAGGCCCCATGTGCTTCGGGGGGACTTTGTTGTTGGTTTCTCAAAGAAACTGAGTGATCACAACGTTAAAGTCACCACCACTACCACCAAAAGTCCCCCAAAGTCACCAGCTGGTTTGCACTGGACCACAATTGTGGGAAAAAATTTGATTTGCAAGCAGATATTGGATAAGGGACATAGATGAAGTTAGAACGTTTGTATTCCATCTTATTATGTAACTAATACAAGTGAACAGTTCCGTGGTGTTCACTTAGCATATAGTTACTTCTCACTGTTTACCACTAGATGTCGATGTTTAACTTTCTCCAACCTCGGTCTTGATTAGCTGGGAGACTTGCAGTCCTCCAGCTACACTATCTATCCGCCTTAGGCTGGGCCCAAGATAGCCTGATGTTCTTTTCTCGTTACGTTCAAGGAAACGGTACCACCTTTTGGTATCAAAGGCTAAGAACGTTTTTTTTTCGAGTTCCGATTAATCATGGCTGATTTGCTGGAGGAAAAACATACTCTAATGGAAAGTGTGTGCCATAAGGAGTTCGTAATGAAGGATCTTCTGCTGTGCGCCTCTGTTATGGCAATCAAGCTAATGCACAGACGCACACATCTACACCAACATGGCTCCAGTACTATAAAACACATCAGCTACGCCTGCGAGGGCATGCCACTTTGCTTTGTACAATAAAGCATGTCTAACATTCATCATCGGTCATTTTTGTTTGTAAATAATAATTGTTAGCGGTTTTGCTAGTTTTGTGTTGTTTTGTTTTTGTTTCTGGTGGTTTCTGGTGGTGGTAGTAGTGGTCATGATGATGATGGTGATGATGAGGAGGAGGAGGACTGTTTGATGATCCTCTAATTTCTTCTGTCTATGCTGTCGTCACTGTCTAGTCAGAAGTGACGTTGACTCCTGTCTACTGGCGACCATAAACGCTCAAAACATTTTCCCATTTCTCCTCCCATACCAGCCACTGACTCGCCTCCCACTCTCTCCTGCCCTTCCGCTGCCTAGTCCAGTTGTCTTTAAACACTTTGTGGCCTGAGGCCACATTATGCGACTGGTGGTGCTACACCAGTAATACTAATACTTTCCCCAAAAATCCGTTGTCAGACTAGGCATTCCATGGTGTTTTTCTGTTCTTCAAGATTGTTGTTTTTGATGTGTGAGGTTTTGGGTTGTGTACATACATAACGTCTCTGCTGGAAGGGAGGGTGGTGGAGATGGTGGAACAGACGGCACGTTGTTTTTTGGATGACACAGTCTGAGTTGGCTTATCCACCACCATGACCTGTCTTACCCAATTTGGCTGCACCCTGAGCGCTCGATACAACTACTACCACAAGTGATGAGTCATACAGGTCCTTTTGATGAGGATGCAAATGATGATGAATCCTACAAATTCACGTCTTCGTCCTCCTCTTCAGATGATCACCGACATTTGGTAAGTGCCATTGGCCAGGACGCACTGCGTTCTGTCTCAGACCAAGGCTCAACTCGTGTTCTTTTTGTTGCTGTTGGCACCGGATTCCTCGGTTGACAGTTTGGTCCTACGAGGCTGATAGGTTTTTGGCAACTGTTATAGCATGTTTTATCTCTGGCTAGGGTGACGACGCATCGAATCAGATCGATATGATGGGGGTAGCATCGGTCCTAATCTGTTGAGAGAAATTGTTTCTTGTGTTTGAAGCTAAGTTGGAATGATGTGGAATTAGCAGAAGGGAAACAGTCATTGATGCATGTTTGTGTCGAGATGAGTGTTTTTCAGCAAAACATACTTATTCTTGGTACACTATTCATAATGTTGCTGAAAATTCTTCGACAACCCACGACCGGTTTCGCCCTTCTTGGGGCTCATCAGTAGGCGCAGTCCCCGAGTTTCCGTCAACCTTATGTTCTACTTGAACCCAAATTGGACTGTTTCGATAAATACACTCATTTGCAAATCAATTTGGTTTTTGCGAGAGACTCACCTGGAACCCAGCTGAATCTCTCATTTGTGATGTTTCCAGGCAACTGAATGTGCTGCACCAGGCCGCCTGATTAATTCCGTGCAATTTGGTTTCACGCAGAACATAAGGTTGACAGAAACTCGGGGACTGCGCCTACCTGATGAGCCCGAAGAAGGGCGAAACCGGTCGTGTGCTGTCGAAGAATTTCCAGCAACCTTATGAGTAGTGTACTACGTATATACATGTATCGCGATATCTCGAATATCGTAGCAACTGGAATACTTATTCTTGTTTTAAAGCACCAAAGCAGGCAAATAGGCTCTGTCAGATCGACTTCATTCATCCTGATAAGAGATCTAGAACGTCTTAACTCTATGAATAGCTCTTGAATTTTTCACTCATATGGATAGAAAGATGTCAAGATTGACTCCGTGCGGATGACGGTCAAAGGACAGAAGTACTCCCACAGGACTGTACAGGAGAAGGACCCGTTTTCTCATTTCCTCGGGCAATGTTGAAAGTGCCGCGACTGATAGGGACTGATAGGCTTATGAAGGGTTTTTGCGCCAAAATAACCGAACGCCCGAGGGAATGTGTACAATGTATGGACTCGGTAAACCACGTTTACAAACGTTATCAAAATGCGTTTGCAGTGCAGGCCAGTCACACGTATGAATTAGAGCATGACAAGACCAGAATTTTAACGGTCAACTACTAGTTCAACCCAAAAGTGACTTTCAAAAAATGCGACAAAAACTCACTAATTCTAATATGGTATACTTTTGAGCCAACACACGTGCCGAAACTCCGAAGAGACAAGTTGAAAGTCGATTATCTTTTGCGTAAGATTTGTGCGTGTACCAGGTTCACTCAGTGTGTAAGACAGTTCACCGAAACTCAATTAAATTGGAGAGTTTATGGTAAATTTAACGATTTTCTAGAAGTCCGCTGTAGTCTGGGGGTATTTCGAAACTTTTCAGATGATTTCTTTTCATGAGTAAAGTTAATATACCCATGAGAAACACTGTACCACTGTTTCATCCTTGTCGGAAGTCATTAACATTATGCAGCTCACGAATATCCAGTGAGATTCGAACCACCAACTCCCGGCTTGATGACTTAACCGCTAGACCACAAACAGCTGGTTGGGTAGTGTAATTAACCCGCACTTAGACGGAACATCATCATGTAATCACGGGACTGTCATCATGTGGTCACACGTGATGACTGGTTCCTCGAGTGACGACTTCTCAGATGGAAAGTTCATTTGTGGTCTTGTCAAGAGGTATTTCACTTAAAACTGGATGGGCCAGAAAGTCACGATAAAGACTTCCCTCTTCAGTACTTTGTCGAGACCAAAATTCTGCCTCAAAACACTTCATGTTTTGTTTTTCAAGGCCATGTTCTGCCATGTTCCAAATGGTTTGCCGGAGAAAGTCTTCAGCGAATGCAGTAAGCAATTCGGCATCAGCGCCATATATACACTTTTCGTCATCATAAGACCACCAGTCTGTGCGACTTCTGAGGGATAGGTTACCCTGTCTAGATATATCATTTCCTTGTTGCACGCGTGCGGTATACCCATCTGTATTTAGTCTTCCCATTAACTAGTTAGCGAAGAGTTTTCAGCAACCTTGTGAGTAGTTTCCTTTATAAAAATATACTGCGATATCCTGAATATCCTGCCAACTGATTAACGAGTTGGCCTTCGTACAGCACATTTAGTTGAAGAATATCATAGACAAGAGATTCAGTTGAGTCTCTCGTGAAAACCAAATTGACCTATAAATGAGTATATTTGTTGGAATCAGTCTAATTTGGGTTCAAGTAGAACATGAGGTTGACGGAAACTTGGGGACCGTGCCTACCTGATGAGCCTCAAGAAGGACGAGACTGGTTGTGCGCTGTCGGGGAGTTTTCAGCAACCTTGTGAGTAGTTGGCGATCCTATTTTCATCCATTTTTATAACCTATCCTTGCTGGAGAGATATTTGACCGCATCGTTTAACTCCCTTACTACTGCCATAAACGAGCTCTACAAAAACCTAGGACTGTTTTCGGATAAGCACTTCGTAACATGTAAGATTTTTTCTCAACTGCCTACCGGTAGCTGTTGTTTCCTCCCTCCCTCCCCCTATCTCTTCTAACGCTATCAGGCAATATCACTTCCACCCCCGGGCCTTTTTGTACCAGCTAACCTCAACAAACCGAACGTTTTTTGTGTGACTGACACCAGTAATTGCTTATTTGTCGCGGTCCACAAACTAGATCTAGGTCCTTTCTCTCTCTCTCTCTCAATCTCTCAGTCCCTCTGAGATATGCGTCCCGCGCTTCGCGCGCATACAAACAACCTTGATTTGTCGGAGGTTAGTTAGTAGGCATGCTGAGCTGTCACCCCGTCGCGACTTGTAATCAAATGAATCCTGTGTGGTTTTATTAGGAGCACCATGAAAAAAGAACATTTCGCCTCGCTTTTTCATGTTCGCCGTTGCACAGCACGTGCAGCTAGACAACTTCCTCTCCAATCAGTCGTTAGCCTGTGTAAGATTTGAAATCTTTTATTACTGAGTCCTGCCCATAACAAACGGAAACAGTTGAATAGGAGTGCTTTCGCTCCGGTGTGTCTCAGTGGTTTCTGGCCTCGTTCATCGAAATCATAGGCGTCTTGCTGTCATTAGGGTGTAACATTTTGACTAGCTATAATTTGACTTTACCTACGCGTATCATGATTAAACGAGTGTGACAACAATTGCTTTGAAACACTTGTTCAGTGAACTCAAGTCAAAACTGTATTCCTTTGTATAGACGTAATGCACTACTCATAAGGATGCTGAAAATTCTTCTACAGCCCACGACTAGTTTCGCCCTTCTTGGGGCTCATCAGATAGACGCAGTCCTCGAGTTTCAGTCAATCTTATGTTCTACTTGAACCCAAATTGGACTGTTTTCGAGAAGTACACTCATTTGCAAATCAATTTGGTTTTTGCGAGAGACTCACCTGGAACCCAGCTGAATCTCCCGGACAGGATGTATTCCTTTGTCCTAGAGCCTATTGGACTTCGGAGAGCGTTTCACTTTGGCCGACAGTAGCATCGACTTCATGCATGTCAGCGTCCATTATTGAGTTTTGGGCTGCGGGAGCTAAATAAACTTAACTGAAACACTTTAAAGAAAAAAATCAGGCACAATCGGTGTTTCTAGTTATTTTTTCTATCACCCTGCCGTTCAGCCACCAGTCACGTTCAACTGGAAAATCCAACGGCATGCTGCTGTTGAGCCCTTTTTGCCCACTCAAACTTTTGAGCGTGTGGTATTCGACCGCACACAAGCACACTAAATACATCCATTGACGAATACGGCCAGCTGAACAAACCACAGCAACAGTTAGGCTAGATATGTCACAAGACAGTTGGTCGTCGACGTTATTGTCATGAAAACAGTATTCACAGCAAGCGTCACTGCAAATGCTGAAGACACGAATGGACCTAAGGGCTGTTGTCACCCCATTATTCCATGTCTACCCAGTGCAGATCGCAAACCATTTTCAAGACCGATTTTCGCGTCTCACGACAGGCCATGGTGCACTTGATGCACCAATCCGGGCTGTCAAGTGGATAGGTATGCTTTCTGAAAGTCATTGTCTGATCTATGGTCTGGCATCTGTTTACTCAGATTATCATGATTGCTAGACATTATACTCGGAATGAAAGGGGCTTCAATTTGTTTTATTAAAGGATATCATGTGTAAAATGTTGGTGGTCATGTTTGGAGTTTTTGATGTATTTCAAAGTGACCACTTCTTAAGTAGGGTACTCCGATAGAATAGACAAACATGACTGACAACTCGCTACTCATGAGGCGGCTGAAAGATCTTCAACAGGCTTCTCTTGGGACTGGTTCATCAGGTAGACGCAATCCCCTAGTTCCATTCCCTTATGTTCTACTTGAACCCAAATTGGACAGAAAGATTTCGCTAAATATTCTCATTTGTATACAAATTTGGTTTTGACAGGAGACTCTACTGATCTCTCGTTTATGATGGTCCGCTTCAAATGCATGTGCGAAACCAGCTGTGAGCTGTCGAGGAGTTTTCAGCAACCTTATGAACAGCGTGTTACTTTTATACAAAAATGTATTGCGATAACCCGATAAATGAGACCTCTTTTGTGCGGCACATTCAGTTGAAGTAGACCGTTGCAAATGAGAGATTCAGCTGGATTCAGCTGAGATTATTCCCTTATCAAACGAAGCTATTTGTCGACGACTGTCAACTGTTTAGCGAAAAAATGGGTTTGTATGGTGTGCTAACAGGTGAGTCCATAAAAGACGTTTATAGGGAACTTATCTGTCAATTTCAGCGTAGGAAATTTGAGGAGCAAGTAAACAACCTTCCTGAAAGAGGTGATATTTATTTGTTGAGGAGACATTCTCAAGAGAACGATTATAACTGGACAATTATGCAAAAGGTTCATCTTTGGTGCCTCTATAGGGTTGCCATTAATAGACTGGGACAAAGTTGTTGCAATGGTCAGGCCCAAATAAGGCTATATACGACACCATCCAAAGACCTGTTTCAAATAGTCTCAGGTATGGTTTGTTCTGTTGCAGACTTTATAGTGTATTATTAACTCTTGCTTCTTACTCTTACCACTGATGGAACTTCACTCATCCACTATAAACCACCTAACTGGAATATCACTGCCGGTACATAGCACACTGGCATGCTACATCACAGCAGACTACATGATGTTGACTGCTGTGGTTTGTGTCATCGATATATTCTCAAACAAAGCTGAGATGAAGTTGCTTTTTGAATCAGGTTACGTGTAACGTAGGCTAACGTCTTTTCCAAGATTCTTAGTGTGGTAAGTTTCCTCTGATGGACAGCAACAACTCCACACCGTCATTCATTACCAGACATCACACACCACAGAGCACTTTGGCTATTGGTTTCAGCAGTCTCATTTGGAAGAAAATGTACATTTACTTGTCAGTTGGATACTATGGTCGGAAGATCATGGAATCAGGGACAGGGAACAGTTTGCTACTAAAGGGTATCGCCCACTACTACGGTAAAAACAAAACGACTGATCGTGAGCCTTTTTCAAGTACCTCTAAATCCCAGAATTCAAACCTTCGAAAGTACGTCCCACATACTAGTTGGATCAGCATCTTTCCCTTGTAAGCTCCCAGCACTAGTTGACTGCCTACTGAAATTCAGTCTGAGTTCCTCTAATAAGTCTAATTGGATTTCCACTAGAAAAATAGTCATTTGCAGGCTTGTTTGACGTGGGGATATGTGTGTGTGAGAGAGAGGCCGCATCTCCCTTCATCGAACCTGCACACCCACCACATATCATCTACGGCCTAATTAACATTCCTTTCCATCAGTATCGTCATAATCATTCAGGTCGGATCACAACAGGAAATATCATACATGATAATCGACCCAGTTAGTGGAAAACTGTCCTTATACAGAGATTTTGTGATTCAAGCACACTTATTGGATCGGCCCGTGATTGTGAGATACTGCTTTGCGATCAACTGGTGCTACTCGTTTTTAAAAGAAATTCATCGACGGCACACACTTCTCAGCATAAATAGGATTACACGGTTTTAGTCTTCTCTATCCGCGGATGAAAGGCTAAGGTATCCCGCCAAACGTCGGAAATTTAAGCGGATGTGAATCCCACTAAATTTTTATCAGTCTGTTCCGTCAGAAATTACCTAGGAACTGCAAAATTTAGACATTCTCATTGCGTGTTTTGCCGAAGTGAAGAAACATTACTTCCTCAGTCACTTGCAGCTACGTTGATCGTGTGCCAAATGGCTATGCAAAGGGGTGCTAAGTTGAGGCCGTTTGCTTTGCTCTGTTGTTCCTCAAAGTACAATTTATTCATGACCACAGAATCTAGCTTATAGTATTCAAACTATGCATTACAGTACTCTATACAACAATCAACACGAATAGGCCATGTAGTACGCTTCACCTGTCAAGCCGGTGGATGGACCACCGCGTCCGAATTAACTGTATTCGAATAAATCTGTGTAGGCTGCCTGATTGTTTTGATCGGTGTGAACACAGTTTCATGAGTGAATTGGTCCTCGAGGGATACTGGCACAGTTTATGCATTTCTTTTAGGGCTGCCAGGCACACTTGCGGCAGTTGAGACATATTCATCCCCTACATTCATGAATTAGTTCAGTCTGAAAGTCGCACTTATGGCCTTAAAATGTTGTTTTTTAGTGTTAGACACACAGACCTCAACCACAAAATCGAACGACGCATT
Source organism: Clonorchis sinensis (assembly GCA_003604175.2). Taxonomy (NCBI): domain Eukaryota; kingdom Metazoa; phylum Platyhelminthes; class Trematoda; order Opisthorchiida; family Opisthorchiidae; genus Clonorchis; species Clonorchis sinensis. The sequence goes on from CM030371.1 coordinate 11,630,592, forward strand.
AAGGGAGTAATAACAGGCTGCAAGTGTTCTACTCAACGGGAGCAGCAAGGATCTCATAACCAGGACCCGAAAAGACAACGCAGGGTTGAATTTGTGGGCGTAAACGGGGGGATTCAAATGAACCTTGCTAAACTCTCATTTATCCAACTGAATTTGATGTATGAACAAAGCTGTCTCTCTGTCTTATGAATATATATATAGTGGATACGTACTAGATCACGTCAAACAAATTTAGAAGAAAACTACTGGAAGGAAACGTTTCAATAAGTTTGACCTACCTCCGAGGCCATGTTTTTGGATACCACTCTAAAATCTCTTCGGAAGTGGAACTTGTGTTTATAATTGCTTTTTTGCAATTTGCTCACACTTCGCCGAACAAACTTCCAATGGACAATGAGGAGGAATACTGTCGTTCTACTACTAATCTAACAACGATCACCCACCACTTCTCGCCATACTTGATAACCTTGTGAAGTGACGTCCCGAAGATCACTCCGTTCACCGATCCAAACTCATATGTCGAACATAGTCGAATAGCGTAAAAGTGATCAGTCCGGTTGAAGCAGGACAAGGAACTCAAAACTGCATTATTTGGAAGTATGGTGTAAGTTTATATCCAGAAAAGACCCCCAGCCTATCTCAGCTATTCAGACAATTCTGTGGAATAAATCTCGTCTCCTCCACGTCTTGATGACCACGCACCTGTACCTTGTTGCAGTCATCTAAGACAAGAAACTACTGGGTGTGGACTGAGAATATTTGAACTTGATCGAAAAGTTGCTCAAACGGAAATTTAGTGTTTTATCTTATGAAATTTCTCATCCCATACATTTTTCTTTAATCGAACTATCCCCGATAAAACTAATCAATTTGTTGCGGAAAAACCGCTGAAAATTGAAAACTTATTCGCGCATTACAAGTCTGTTTTTTCGGTTTACCTTGAAAGACGGCATTTTGAGTGCACTGACAGGCACTGCGGCACTAGGCCCGCAATATATACACTGTGCTCCTTTACATGTTTTAGTTAAAAATTTCATTAATATTTGGTCGTTTCATGCTGGCTGAAAGCGTTAGAAAAAGCATAGCAGATGTGAGTGTAGGCCAGCGCGTTAGGAAAAAGGTGTAACAATAAACGAAAATATTGCGATATGTTTGCAGACAAGCAAAACAGTTCTATTCGGAAATCCAGGCCGAAACTGAAAACCAGAGACTAATCTAATCTAGTATAAATAACAGACATTTGAATTTTACCTAAATGATATTCACCAAGAGCTCAGTAAGGGTAATTCTAAGAGGTGAAACCAGAGCCGTGGTGTGCAATGTAATTCAGAGAGACTGTGAACACGGTCTAATTGTCAGAAATTTCACACTTCTCTTGTAACGCATGAACAGTTAAACACTGTTCAGCTGTAACACCCTTTAGGTGCCTAGCTGCCATGCCACCCGAGGGAAGCACGAGGGCTGAGATACTGCCAGATTGCCCAAGCCTAGACAGGGGAAGTCGAGAGGCAGAGATCGGATTCGAACCACGGACCTTTCGGTCAGTAAATTTGCGCTCTAACCACTTGTGCCATCTCGCCCCAAAGTTAAACAATAATAACCATTTATGTTTTCAGAATATGTAGGAATGATGAGCACAAATTTCAAATTTGTGTCGAGAAACAGCAAAGCACCTCTGCCTGCGTGGTTAAGTTCATAATGTCAATACTTTTTAGGATTGTTCCATAGCGGACCATGAAGTGTCCTACCGCATGTACACTCAAAACAGTTAATTACAGGTTTTACCCTACAGCCTCTTCACTCCCCGTAATGTCTAGTTCGTTCCGAGTTATTTCTGTCCTCATTTTTACCTTTAGTACGTGGTTAGGGTGACGACTTCCTACGGTGAAAACAAGATAACATCCACGTCTAGACGAAAAGCTCCAATATGTCAGTGGTATTCCTCACCATGCAGTCGTTCTGTTGCTTTTTTTTGTTACCCTTCTTGGGAAGAAGCGTTGGCGACCTTATTACCACACTGGATGACCCAGGCATGCCAATTAAGTTATCACGCCCTGTTTATCTACCATCCTTTACTGATAAAAGGAAGCTCCCTGCTAGTTTGTCTGGCACAGATCATCACCCTGTCATTATTAACGTCTTTCCAAATTGTTTCTGTTGGTTCCCAGGAATTGACGTGTACATCGAAGACGGGCGAGCACGAGATTACTCCAAGCACGCGACGTGAGTGTCCAGCATGCAGGTTGAAAAAATGCTTTCTCGTGGGTATGCGGCCCGATCTGATCCAAGTGCGGAAAAGTAAGCCAACTTCATTGTCATCTACTTTCCTGAAAATTCATTATCAACGTTTTAAGAAGTATGGCGGAATAACATCCGTCCAAACACCCGAAATGTACATTTTTTACGGTTAAAATGACAACCTTAAGTAAACAACTAGAATTTGCTTCTTCTGAATGTCGCCCAGTCAACAGGAAATGACAGCATTTAAAATGAGGCGGCAATAGGTTCCTGTTATTTTCAAGGTGGTTTGACAAAGCGAAGGCTTCCTGGTATGGATCGGACATTTTAGTGAGGACATGAAATTCCTATATACACTAAGGTAACCGATAAACAATTAGCCCGTAAGAAAAGTAGGTCAGAAAACGTAACGCACTGGCCAAGTGACAGGACCAAGAGTGGTTCTTTGAGGTGATCTGGGTAGCGTGTTGAGCGTTACTCACTTGGAACGATAAGTTATAACCGTGCCATCTGTCGGAAAGTAACGTCTCTGCTGTTCAGGCTAGACCACAGTGGACACAGCATTTCAATAAAACCCCTCTGAACTCAACTAACCGGCCTGTGGGCCCCAATAACGACCTCTGTCTCTATAGTCGTCTTCCCGATTCTCTCTGGCCTCGGTAGTCTTAGACTGTGAAGGCAATTCCTGCTTGTTGCCCTTTACCTACTCACGGGAGATAATATTGAACCGCCAACGCGTCGCACAGAATCTGTCGTCAGTGGCGACGGGAGATGTTCAGACAATGACTTACATAATGGTCTAGGAAATAGCTTGACGTTCTGCAGATTTATCGGACCCCACAGGATCAAGGGAACTGGAAGGGGCACATCAAGTTTGACAACATTGCGAACCAGCAAACACAACCAACAGTCGAGCTTTGAAAATTGTCTGATGAGGCATCCAGACTCCCGGTTGTTTTCAGCGTATAGTCTGACTGGAGATAGTTGTCTCTGTTGACTGATTTCTGTATGAAGAAATAGACAATTGAACCTCTTTGGCATCGCAGACACAGATGGAGTTGAGTAACAACGTAGTAGTTAGGAAATTTCTCCTCCCTGTCTTTACAATTATTTCTAGAAGTCGTTCAGATTGGACATTGTCAGAAAATACCTTTCACGAAAGTCAAATTTACACTAGCAGTATAAATATCTTTATTGTCCTGTTGAAAAGATATCACGTTAAAATTCTTTTCACCCGCATAGGAAAGTGGTTACGTTTCCTCATCAATGTTGGCTTCTTGGATGTGCATCAACTTGGAATGACAGCTGGCCAGTTTCTAACTCCTCACTATTTTCGAGTTATTGTTTCCAAAAGAAACATACGATCATTCATGCATCACCCATCATCAAAGAAGGCACCACCATGTTAAGGGTGGTGCCAGCTAGTTTGTCCGTAAGTGAATCGGCAACGACTGGGCTCCACCTTGCTCCCAGGAAAACTTCATCTATATGACGGTGGATTTCCTGCTAAATAAAGGTTGTACCTTTATGAAACGGTTGAAAAGCAACCATTTGAATTTATGTTTGATAGCAAACCTGCGACAATGGGGACAAGTACCAGGATCAGCCCAAAGTAAACCAAACTGCTGGCTTACAAGTATGATGGTGCGTGCCGGTGAATGCACTCCTTGGAAGCTGCTGGAACCCGACAACACTAAAATCATTCGGCTTGATCTACTACAAGAATGAGTATGGAGAATCTGCGAATCTTAATTAGTTTTTGTAGTAGAGTTACAGTCGCGGGCGCATTTGAAATCTTCAACAGGTAACCAGTTTCCTCTTAAACCAACTGAGGATCCTGGATTGGATTTTGACGTAAGCAAATTATTCATCACGTGACCGTATACGAAAAAGACCCGGTATGAATAGAATCTTCAAGCGACCAAACTGCTGATGTTTACATTGACCATCTTACTCCCGAGTTAATCTCCAAACGGAGGAGCAATTCCTCAGTGATGCCACATCCCGCGGAATCTAGGTGTTCCCAGACAGATACCATATATTGATTGTTGGTCTGTGGCGCCTATATTCCACAACATTACAGATACCATATATCTCCTAATGCCCTTCAAAGAAGAAGGAGGGGGAACCTTGGTACTTTTTGTACAATTAGTTGGGTTTTTCAAGAGCAATGGAGTGTGTGGCTTGTTTACTTTCGTAATCCGTAGGCGGTGTTTGGAACAAAACGTCCCAGCGTTGGAAACAAGTAGCATTATTCAGTGATTTCCAGATATTATCAAGCCTATGGCCCAACCAGATCATCCAAACGCAACTGTAGCGGACGAAGTTTTCATCTCCACCATAGAGGACCTGAGCACTGCACAAATGGAAATCGACTGATGTAATACACTACTCATAAGGTTGCTGAAAATTGTTCGACAGCCCTCGACCGCTTTCGCCCTTCTTAGAGCTCATCAGGTAGGCGCAGTTCCCGAGTTTCCGTCAACCGTATGTTATACTTGAAACCAAATTGCACGAAATTAACGGAACACAATCAATTGCAGACAAATTTGGCTTCGCAAGAGACTCACCTGGAACCCAGCTGCATCTCTTGTTTATGAAGCTCTTAATCAACTGAATATGCTGCACCAGCCCGCCTCATCTTTCAGTTGTTACGCTATTCGAGATATCGCAGTATATTCCCATTAAGGAAACAGCATAAACGAGAGATTCAGCTGGGTTTCAGGTGAGTCTCTCGAAAAAGACAAATTTGTTTCCAAATGAGTGCATTTCGCGAAATTGATAGACTTACACAGTTCAGTCCATCACCGAAAAACAACCCGATAGCTTCATTTATCATGATATATTAGGGAAGGTGTAAAAAAGGATGATTGGAAATTCCAGCCCAAGTGAATATAAATACTCAGGAAATAGATCAAGAAACCAGGACTTTAAATCGTTTTGGAGGGGACACGTGGTTTTGGAGGGGTTGAAACTATCAGGGTTAAACAATCAGAACTTGAGAGGAGACCTATGGTTAAAGAGTTCTGAGGACTGATCGTATTGGGTGGCGGGTACACTGAACTAATCGGAATCTATGGTAAAAAACTGGTCAGTCGGATCGCAGAAGATAAAATGGCTGGTCTTTGCTCTTACCACATTGACGGTTGTCTTTGCTTGAGCGGTGTAAGCTTCATAGATAAGACCAGAAATCTCAAAAACCAGAAATCAAGGTCGATTCTAATGAATAAAACAGGACATGTGGTTACCAACGATTACTCTACAGGATGGTACACATTCTGTCCAAATTTTCACTCAGTCTGATTGCCTCACTACAACCATGTAGAGAAAAGTCCTCTCCGCACAACTCCATTCCTCTGTCGTTTGCTGTTTCTTCCCTATTATGTCTCAGTGTACTTTCCACTGGTTAACAGAAGATACATCCCTATTGTAAGACCACTCGGCTCCTAACTGGTAAACTATTTAGCTTTGCTTTCACACCCGTATTTAGTCCTGTGTGCATGCTTGTACTGGTTACCTAAAATTGCATTACGCGTACAATCTCGGACAAACTAATTACCGCCAAATCACGCTGCGAACAGAACCTGTCGCGACAAATAAATGACACTGGATCGCTTTTTTTGAGATAAAGACACTGTATTTGCTGGAATTCGATAAGATCTTTCAATAGTCAGTGACTGGTAAAAAGTCCCCCACCGTACATCAACTTGTTTTCCTTCTACTCTCCTGCTGTGCCTTCTCGAAGACGTTGTACACTATTTCGACAGACCATGGAACGTTTTAATAGATTTTTGGGCACAGGTAACACATCGGATAAAATCGGCATCAGTTTTATTTCGCACAGACCAAGCCTTGATTTATCCCCGTGTTTTCTGTCGTCTTTTGAAACTTAACTCCCGAGTGAAGTACGATGCTCAACCTCTAAACAACAGTATTTATAGGGAGCACCTTTGAAGGTTCGTATGTTGTGCTGACCACTCATCCGCAGCTTATTGTATATGGTATGGATACGCAATGGTAACATCCATTATCTACGCAACTCTGGACTGATTAGTTTGCTTGGTAAAACACATCCTAATTGGCCAGCTACCTGAGATGATCTCCTGTGGTCGTTTCCACTCGGTTGCTTTCTTGATTTTAGTGTACTGAGCAACCGTTCTTTCGGCAGAAACATGCAGTGCCATCTTCAGACACAGTTGGTATCATCCTTTCTGACTCACTCAGGTACATAGTTCCTTCTCAGAAGATAGGAAAACAGGGTACACAATCTTTTAAATTATATACCTTGGTTCGAGTAGATTTGTCTTATGTAACCTCTCTCGGTGTCCGTTGTACTTCCGAAAACATTTTGTGTTTCGGATACTGAGGTGACTAATTACGGGCTAGAGAGTTTTGCTGAAAGTACTTGCCATCTACAGACATGTACGATAGTTAGAATGGGTTTCATAACTGAATAGACGGTAGACTGTTTCCTTCAAATTGCAATCAGGTGATCACACAGAGCATGTCTGGGCTGAGGAAAAAGGAAAGGAACACTTATTTCCTTTCTAATGGTCAGGTAACTTTGTCGAACACGCAATACCTCGAGTTGTGAAGCTAACGATTTTCTGTGTATTAAACGATATTTACCTATATGTGTGAAACAAATGGTTTTACCGCATGCGGCCACCAGCGCAGCCCCATCTGAACGGTGGTCTCTGCTGCGGGGAAATAGTGTGATAGTTGTGCATCACACGAATGAAAATCATGGTATTGATCCCCAATCGCTGGTCAAACCGGTTTCTTTTCTCTTCAGGCTGCCGGTACGACACCTGACTGATGTGGAGGTACATTCGGGCCACTTTGTGAATTTCTACTCCTGGGCTGTGCTAGGGAAAGATTTTGTTTCCCGAGGTCATTTAGAGGGTTTTCATGGAAGCTGTGGGTCGTCTGTTAAGAAATATCAATTTCAAACCAAATCTCAATGTGCCAGAATAAAGGGGCCCCTTAATGCGGGTTGCCTATCATGGGTTGCCCCCTTATTACGGGGCAGTTGTGTACGGTCTGCTTCTGAGTGTCAAATGTGAGTGTTTGTATCCTCCCCATAAATATTAGACTCGGAACTTTACTCGGTTTATTACACAAAAGAGCGTCGGAACCGTGATCAAGAATACAGCATCCGTTCTTCCTTTTATGCTATCTCTTTTCCGCTTTCTTCAAACGCCGTGACAGTTTTCATCGACTTCTTTTCACTCTTTCTCTCTCTCTCTTTGTTATTGCCCGTGTTCAGAGGATGGCAGCAAACCACGTTGGTTGGACAAGGTTCCAAGTGCTGCGATTGTACACGAAAAGCATCTACAGTCGAACGAACTGCAAGGTAAATCGGTTTGGATGTCGTCATCTAAGCTGAAAACTCAAAACACCGGCCGTATAACAAAGCAGGTGAGCAGCAAAGAATCCCGCGAGGATGTTTGCAGTACGGATAGTGGGAGCTGTTTGTCAATGGACGTTACATCCCACGAGGTTTCCCATCCTTATTGTCAAGGTCTACAAAAAACTGACAATCCAGACCTTTTCGATCTAGGAGTAGTTGGCCTCGTCTCCGACACACTTTCTGCGGTTGATCAGGCTGAGGGCGATAAATCAAACAATGAAGAACGAAAACAGCATCAGAAGCAACAACAACAACAACAGTATCCTTCTGACACGTTTGTCCATCTGAATTACGATATTTGTCCCATTGGACAGCCTTCAGTGGACCTCCAAACCAATGTGCAGAGTTCAACGGACGTTCAGCAGCAGCAGCAGCAGCAACAACAACAACAGGAACTGTTACACCAACAGCCCAACGCAGTCGGTCTGTCTGAGTGTCCGACTGGGCCGGTTTTGGTCACACCAAACACCCGTGCCAACATTTCGGTAGTTCACCTCAGCCCAAAGCCCGCGAACCTAATCCCTACTGTGGCTGTTGCAACCGTTGGCCCTTATTCCAACGCAGACGGTCTGGTTCCAAACTTGGTGCAAAGTTCGGACTATCCGTTTAAGAACAAATGCCCCGTCGCCCCAACTACTGTCACATCGGTGAATCACAATGCGCTCAACACGCTAGGCGAGTACTATGTGTGTGTGTGTGTGTGTGTGTGGATTTCTCCTGTCTTTCTGATTATGTTCACAGTGACTTCTTATCGGACGCTTACTTAATATTTGGTTCTTTGCCAACAAACCTAGTTCTGCGCCCAACAACTGTATGTCCACCCCTAAGCTAGACTAGTCAAGGGGTAATCCTATCAGTCACAGTTTCATTGAAGAGATAAATAGAGCTGATTCCTTTCCTCGATGAATAAAGTTCTAGACGGCCACAACCCATTCATAACCCTCACAGTTCCCTTCTCCGTGGGGTTTTTCAGTGCCTAGTTGCCTCAGAGACGCACCGTAACTCCAGACGTCTAGAATTCTACAAAAGTTTTGTAAAAACCAAGGATGTTGGCTAGTCACCAAAATTGGACCCAAAATCTACACTCCTATTTTACCCACCATATTTATTCTCTCACCTTCTTACAGAGGACTTCATCTTGGTGACGAACACGCCTCGTTTACTAGTTCCGACCAATGTCGTCACCATTGGTGCGGCAACGACTGTGACCACCAACTCCCAAGCTGTCATCGCTGCCGAAGCCGTCCCCCAGACACCAAGAACCATAGGTCTGGGAGTCAACCTGGTACACATGAGTCATCCAAGCCTCAGCCCCCGGGTCCCATATACCCAATACCCCCAACATGGGCCTGAGAAACCATCTGTACAGTCGAGCCCTTCTCCCAACGCGCATCCAGCCGAACCCCAAGGCCAAACAATTTTGACTTCGCTCTGGAGTCCACCTTCGACTCATGGTATTCAAACCAGCAACCTCATACCTGTAGCAAATAATACTACTGATACTATCGTCCCAACACTTGTGCCATCGTTTTCGAATTGTGTCTTGACTACTCCGATCCAGTCGCTCTCTCCACAAACCACCACACTGCTCAATTCTACGCATATGCTGAACAACTCGTTTACCTTAGCCGGAAGTGCCTCAATTCGCCTTCCAGTCGATACAGTGCCTTCGACAGTGGGCACCGTGGCCTTGACAGCTATCCTACCGTCATCCTCTCCACAAATTATTCGACCCGAAAATCTTTTCCCGAACCAGTCCACATTACTACTGTCCAACACGGCAGAACCCCCAATTATTGTTGCTCAAACGCCCCAGTCCGTCAACTGTTCCACGTCCTATATTGGTGTCATTTCTCAAACCACCGATTGGTCTGTCTCACCGACAGCCCCTGTCCAAGCCGGGATTATACCCAAATCCTCGGTAAGTTAGTCAGTCTGATTTTTATACTGTCTATCCACGGGGAAGAAACTACTAGAATCCACCTGAAGTAGAGGTGAATATAGGAGAATTGGCGACCACGTCTACGCCACAGCTGCCCAAAATACCTTTAGTCTGTTCGGAACGGGGTTATATTTAGAGTACGATGACTGTGGTAGGCAGAATTTATCACTGTTCTGTAGAATGAGTGGTAGCACCCACGGTCCACCTGAGCAGGTCACGTCACAGTATAATCGCACCATCCCAATCAGTTCGGCTTAGTTCAGTTTTCAGATTAAAAACCGTTTACTGAGGATAAAGATAATAAGGGAATGAGAGCCACACATTCGGTTTGACAGACGACCTAGTCAGTTAACTGACGTTGAGCGTTCCTGGTTGATCAGTTCCGCAGGGTATGAGGGTTAAGCAATGAAGCTGATAGCTTTGATGGAAGTACGCCACTAGCTGCATGACTCTCATATCTGTCAGGATCAGCAACCGCTGGTTTGTCTTGTACCGCGGTCCCCATCCATGAATACAGCAGTTACTGGCGTGACTGAGTTGACTAGTGAGGTCTTCCATGCTCCTTTGTCAAGCGATGGAGTGACCGCCCTTTGATCGTATCCAACCGATAAAAAAACTGGATGAAGAGGGCGTTAGGAGGTGAACAGTATCCTGGCAAAGAAATACATGGCCAAAGCGGTGTAATCTGGAGTGCGGCCAGGTAATCTACTCAGTTGGAGTGATTCATCCAGAGAATCCTCTGTCGTACTCCAATATTAATGACCTGGTGTCCCTACCAGACCCGGGCAACGCTCCGGAAGGGTCGATGGTCAATACATACATATCTACAGCCAAACATACACATCTTGATACATACATTGATAGATAGATAGATAGATAGATAGATAGATAGATAGATAGATAGATAGATAGATAGATAGATAGATAGATAGATAGATAGATAGATAGATAGATAGATAGATAGATAGATAGATAGATAGATAGATAGATAGATAGATAGATAGATAGATAGATAGATAGATAGATAGATAGATAGATAGATAGATAGATAGATAGATAGATAGATAGATAGATAGATAGATAGATAGATAGATAGATAGATAGATAGATAGATAGATAGATAGATAGATAGATAGATAGATAGATAGATAGATAGATAGATAGATAGATAGATAGATAGATAGATAGATAGATAGATAGATAGATAGATAGATAGATAGATAGATAGATAGATAGATAGATAGATAGATAGATAGATAGATAGATAGATAGATAGATAGATAGATAGATAGATAGATAGATAGATAGATAGATAGATAGATAGATAGATAGATAGATAGATAGACGGCATCTGCGGGACTCTGTGCCCTTACTCAGCCTCCAGCTTCTCATCAGCAGAGCTACAAAAATGTCCTCATTAAGGAAGGGTGGCTGCGGACTATCAGTCGTACGAGTGGAAGCTTGTGATAGCCGCGAACGATTTATTTTTATCATCTTGAGAGCAAACAGTCAGACCGGAAGCGCATTGCTATAGGTCGATATACCTGGTCGATATAACCACGAGCTAAAAAAATATTTAGAAAAATTACATCTGCCATCCGTCAGTTTTGAAAACAGTGTTATGGAATTTGAGGGAACGTAAGTATTTCTTCGTGGAATCTATGTTCGCCTTCGTTTCTGACATCTGCTTAACTTAAAATGACTGACAAAAATTATTTGGGTAATAGCGCTGGTGCTCACTGTGGGCCATTAAGGATTTTTTTGTTCTTACCTATTTGAGCTTGTAGATACAAGTTCAAAATCAGCAGCACGGTCAAAACTAAGTTGGTGGTAGGATGAGAGCAGTCATCGAGCCTTGGCTTCATTTATGCGTTTGAAAAAAAGTAGACTGAGAGCTGCGCGTGTTTTCTAGCGCACCATCAGTGCCGAGGCCAATAATACCCCCTGCTGAAGGAATGGTCATTTATTTTTGGTCAGTCAGTTTACCTGTCTGAATGCAATTGAGTCAGAGGTCCCCTTGGTTTATGTTTTAAAAAGAATTACTCCTTTTGGGGTTTTTTTCTTCTGGTAAACTGGTACAAAGTCTGTGTTCCTCAGGCGATATCAGTCGTTTCTCAGTCAACAAGCTTCCCCTTGACGAGTCACTATCACAAATTTACTAGAAGTTTCATCAGGTTTCTGAGAAGTTTGGCTTCCAAAGTCCACTTGTCACGTTTATATTCGAATCCCGACACCTCAAAGCATCAACCGTGTTCTATTTAGTTTGCCCTTCTACAAATCAGAGACAAATGAAAGAAATAAAAGGCAGGAAATATTTGTCTTTTTTTTAAAAAAAAATAGAAGTGTAGTATAACAATCGCATGTGACCGGAGGCAAACTATGGTGAATCCGGTAAACCAGTCGGTTGAAGGGAGTTGAAAAACAGCCCGATTTATGGACCGTTTTATTGCCTTAACGGTTACGATAGCTGTTGCTTTTGCTTGGTAAAAATGTAGGGTGGTCGAGCACAATGAGCGTTTTTGCCTCCGGAGGTAAGAAAGGAACTGGAGCTAAAATCTTGCAAATGTGTTCCAAGTCCAAATACGTGTTTATGAGGTGACAGCGCCAGTTACAGATTACAACCAAAAATTGATCGAAACTGAACTTTCTCCCTTCATTGTAAATTTAGTTTGTCTGCCATCTAGTCTGAACCACCTAAAATCAACAGTAAATTTTGTTCCTACGTGAGGGAATGTGTAGTTTTTTTGAAAATAAAGTTGAACAGTTTAAGACTGTGGCGAAGATTTTTGAAACCAGCGCCCAATGAAATTTGACTCGAATACTCAGAAAATATGGTTGTAAACATCAGAACTCAATGAATTCTCATTGCTTTTGGTAATTTGTCAGATGAAGTAGGGAATAGTTGGTATTTATCTCAGTGGATCTAGGTTACATTCCAAAAGGGACTGTCTGTTAACCGCGACTAGGTTTGCTATCCGTTCTAGACGCGGTTACTACAGATTAGGAGAAACTTAGCCCTCTGTGTGAGGTTTCTTCTTAAGGTAATTGTACTCTGCGCATTCTCTGTGAATAACATTGAAAGACCTAAAGTGCACCATCCCTAATTTGGATTAACCCTCGGCAATATGCATCAGGCAATCATCACATATGCTGTGGTTTTGAGCTAAGCCTGTCTACTACGTTCCACACACACTGTCAGTAGCTCCATAACCCGTGAAGACGCCCGGAGATGGATATATCGGCGATGCCTCCAATTACGTGAACCACCAATATGATCCTTGATTTTTTCAGTGAACTGGCGGTCCAAGTTTAGAGTTGGTGGCCTTAACTCTGACTCACCTGTCCTGAGGTAATTCGCTCCAAATGACTTTCATCATATTTATGGCAACCAATTCTGAAAGCTAGTCTCTACATTCCGCTATCATGTCTAACAAACTGGAGTTCACAACCTCTTGGCTGGGATCTCCAGCTAATGGACTGCAGCTCAAAGGTTACCCGAAATGACGCAAAAGTTGGTAGGCCACCTAAGTCGGCCCAAGTCACTGCTCAGTCAGTAGTTTTTTAGTTAACTCGATCGTACACGCAGCTGGAGATAGTGATCGTTGATAAAACAATGAAATAAAAATATAATCGTTCGGCTGTAACATGCTTTACCTGCCTAGCTGTCCGAAGGAAGCATGAGAGCTGGGGTACTGTCAGGTCGCCCAAGCCTAGACAGGAAGTGATCACTGAAACCAACCTGTATCGTATTATGTAGATGGGCTTCAGGGTATCAGGTAAGTCCTGCAAAGTTCAGCACTTTGCTAAATTTTCACGGAGTCGTGAAGCAAATTGGGTAGTTATTTGAAACCGGTCGTCAATCTAGTACATTACATGGAGGAGAAAATTGCCTGGTTTCTTGGACATTGACCGCGGATAGCTCCGACTTAGCCTTTGCGCTGTGTATTTGGTTGAAGAATATCATAACTGGGAATTCATTACAGGTCCGATTCAAAACGTTTCAACCGTTCAACTCCATCTAAACACTAGCCTAGATTATTGTTGAGCAAATGCTGATCGAATTGCTCTTTTCTGTTCTAGGTGGGGCTGCAGTGAAATGCTCAAAGATTCCGTTACCGCTCGATGTAGCAGTTTTTGGCATTCTAAGGCTGCCACCTCTTATGACCTAAGTAAATGTTTTTAGCTTTATCTTCTGTTGTGGTGTGTCCACTGTCGCACGTTACAGTCAATAACCTACCTTAAACCAAAACTCGTGGGAATTGGAAAAGCACTGGTCACTCAGAACAGTCTAGAAAAAGATTCAATCACAAACCTGAGTAATAGAAAGAGCGCGGAATAGCCGGCGCATGACTGTCAACCACCCAACCTTTGGAGAGAAAAAAAACGATTTATCGATGGTTTATGCCCGTTTCTGAACGGGAACTTGACCAGATGCGTTTGACAGCCATCATATTAAATTTGCCTTGGTACACATCCCCTGAATGTGCACGTCTGTCCGTGGAATCACGACAAACCCATGCCCATCAGATGCCCTAGTTTGCCTCTGTAGGTGATGTAACCAGTCGTGGTGTTGCATGCACACTCATACACACACACACACACACACATGCGGTTTCAGCCCCACACAGCTGTGAAGTGAGCATTGTTTACTTGAAAGCACAGCAAAGCGTCAGTCAATCAAACGGGAAGATGACAAACAGATCAGGTTAGCATTTTGTTAATTTTTTCCTCGGTCGCCCTCACCTACACTCACATGCATTCAGGTGCCCCGGATAACAACACCCTGTCGCCCTCCGTGTGTGTGTGTCTTTGTTTGTTCCAGACCCCTTTTTCGTTCTAATACAGCGGTAAAGCAGATAATGATGCAGCGCCACTTGTATATGTGACAGGTCGATTCCGCCACCAGGACCACAGGACCAGCACACCATTGAGACAAACACATCCATATGGTTGGCGTTGGTAGCACAATGCCTACAATTTTAAAGGTATCCTACAAATTCGGGGAAGTTGAATAAAATAATCGGCGACAGATCGTTGCGGCGAATAATGGCTAGACTACGATGGGAGAAGGCCAATCAGAAACGTCCGTAGACCTAACCCTTTAGCGCAGTTTTGTGTGGAAGACTGGTTACCATAACTAGGGTAGCTTTTTTTAAGTTATCATGTGGTACGTCTGCTTGGAATACTTATGACCTGAGAGGGAAGTAGATTGAATACTAAGGCTAGGCGTCGTGGACTTCCAGTTTCCATGCATATTGTGCTTGGAGTTGTTGAAAGAAAATAACTCCAATCTCTACAGCCACCTTGATGTTTGGAGAAACTCAGGACCAGAGGGTGACCTTGAAGTGCCCGTTTTAGATAAACGGGGGGATGTGAGACAAACCGAGAGAGGTAAGGATAAAGATGGTATTTTGAACAGAATAACCTTCCGAGCCCTACTAGACGATTCCACGACTAGATATTATCACGCTACAAGACAGAAAGCAATTTTTATTGTAAAAATTCGACAAGAACCTCATGAGGCTGTCCAGTATTGCAGTACATAATGTTGTATTCATGACATCCAATTTTTGCTATGGGCTTTCCATTCGTGGACTGGCGCAATACCCAGACTGTTCAGTTTTGTTCCTGTTCCATACGCTTGCATCCGATCCTCTTTTACTCCGTCACCAATCAGAACGTTTTTATAGCATTTCAACTCCCCACCAAAATAACTCCCTTTACCATCGAAAATCCACCGGAAGTAGACAAGGTGCTGGAATGCAACATCTACGTCGCCTAGGTTTCGAAACCACCCCGTCCGTAAAGACAACTTTGGAAAAATGGCGCGCAAGATCTAACACTTCAACAATAAGCACCATCCAAGCTCATCAAGACATTTCAACTGCTGGTTTCAAAATGTGCTTGGGAATGCACTGTTCTCACAATGAGTACCGTCGTTTGTGAGACCACACGTGACTGATTGGACAGTCACTTAAAGAACATATTGAAGTAGCAGCATTTATCCAACTGATTGCTTACAATGTTGGGCTCGATACCAACAACAATTATCTGCGGGACTGACTTTAGCGTGTTTCAGTTTACTCCTCAGGTATTTTATAAGATGATGAGCGATACAGATATCTCCTACAAAATAAAAATAAGAAAATAACATCAGCAGATGGTGGTATGTGAAATTGTTGTTTCCCAAAAGAAGACAATCTCGTAATACAGGAGCAACATAAAGGCGTATTTCATGTAAATCTGTAGACTGACGATTTCAAGATGGCGACTACGATATTTTACTGGCCAGTGCTCGGAAAGCATGTTTGGACAAGCAGCAAATCTAGAAAACAAAAAATGGCACAGGCAGCATGCGCAAAAGATACGCAGTGGTTCCCTTTCGGAGAGAACTTAGAAGAGCAACTGCTCAAGAGAACGGTTTAATTTGGCCCTACACTTTACTGGTGAATTTGACCTAAAGGGAGAACCCAGCATAACGGAACACTCGACAGAAAAGCAATTTCTGGAAATTAACGGCTTTTATGAATTCTCTTGGTCAGTATGATTGTCCAAAGAACTAAGTCCGTTTAGGAAGAACGCAATGACCAAATCGCAACAAGACAAGACTGGTATAACAACACATCCAGGACGTTTGATGGGATCCAGTCAGTACAGAACAATGAACGGAGAGAACATCCGCATTTGACATGGTCATGCCGGATCGCATCAATCCGTTATGGGCCAACAGTGATTTTCAAGATCTGTGTTTCTGATAATATCCTATGATAAAAGGGAAACTGTTAGAATTATGACGAACAACTATTTCTTGTCATGTGCTTGCCATCCCCGAGCAACCACCGCAAATTCAAACTTTTTCTGAATAAGCAGCATTATTCGAAAAACATCTACTTAAGACAAAGCATGTGACAAGTGAAAAAATGTAAAACTGCGTTTCCATGTGGACGATGTACCTATAAATCATCGGAAAACCACCCTTAGTGCATCTCTACAAGCTTCGCTTGCAGACGATTGAGTCTGAAAACCAACATCAAAGATGGAGTGGGCTGACCGAACAGGAATCCCTTCACTAGTACACTGTTCAACGAATACAAATATCCACCTCCAGACCCCCTATAATGAGCCTCCGATGATACACAAGAAGAAACATTTGTCGTAAACTGTCGGAACATCTTTAGCAGCTTTTGAGTAGTATGTTCCGTCAAGAACATGTACTCTACACCCCGAATGTCGTACAATTAAAACACGAGGAGGCCTTTGAGCATTACATTCAGTTAAAAATATCGTAAACGGAAGATTTAACTGGAATTTAGTCGAGTCTTCTGCTGGCATCAACTTATTTTTTCAAAGTAGTGTATTTAATCAAGACTAACTCCTGCTTGGACTTTGCCGATTTAGGTAGGGATTTTGGGTGTCCCTTTTCAACAGGCAAATCAAACAGCGTGTAAATTTTGTCATATTCCCTAAGAATCACTTGTTGTCTTGACTGCAGATGTTGTCTTTTTAACCGTTTGCACCTTTTTTGTCTCCAATTCCCTGATGGGAATATCAAGTGTTGTTGAGCACAGCTCACTATGAAGTTGGAGAAATGCATGCACTTGTTGTTCGCTACTATCAAATTTC
The DNA here is from genome assembly GCA_003604175.2 of Clonorchis sinensis. Classification (NCBI taxonomy): domain Eukaryota; kingdom Metazoa; phylum Platyhelminthes; class Trematoda; order Opisthorchiida; family Opisthorchiidae; genus Clonorchis; species Clonorchis sinensis. The sequence continues at coordinate 11,647,808 of CM030371.1, forward strand.
AACCGCATCAGAAAATTTTTCACAAATTCATCGCTGCAAATGAACATTTTTCAATTTTTGTCGAAAACTCCATTGGGTAACAGCATAAATGCGTGTGTGCATGAAGGGCCCGGTTTCGAAGTCACATGACTGCCTTGATATTCTACTCCTAAGGACGAAGGAGTTGGTTCAGTTTATTTTTACATGTTTTTTTACTGTATTCTTTTGTACATACTGTAATAGTGTTAGGTCTGTGTGGATAATTTTCAAGTGTGTTTCAGTATTTGACCTGAAAAAATCTTAAACCGTCATATCACAAAAGTTCATACCGAACCAAATAATCTTAGAAACCAGTGAACTGCTGGGTCAGGTAATATTTTCTTATTGGACTGAATGGATAAGTATGCAGAATCCTTGTTGAGAAAGTTTTCCAGGGCCTTACTGAATAGACTGAATAGCGTAAAAATTATTACGTCTTCCTTGCGCTTTCGATGGTACTTCAGTGTTCACTCGGCACAATAACGGTAAACTATCCCTGTGATCCCCTGAACACTGAAACCAGTCTGCTGACCTGGTGGCAAGTTCCTTTTGCTTAAGGAGAATGCTGAATTTACAACTACATGAAGTATAGAAAACTCGGGACATTCGATTGAAGCTACAATAAGTGGGAACCGAACTAGCACCGGGTGGCATATCACAATGAGCTGTACGTGCCTTCTATGCATGTCCGAGAAAGATGAAATGCATAAGGAAAACCTGTCCGTCTGACGCAGGAGAAGTTAGCGTTCGCTACGTCCCAACTACATTAATTTACTTTCTGACCATAAGTGGTCCCCCCCATTTAGTATACCATTCCCCCTTCTCCGTACACAGCAGGATTGGTGTACACCTCTGAGGCTGTTTTTGTCGGGTCATTCACTTCTCCCTCAGCTATCCAGACAAGACATAACTGAGATTGGTGCTACTAAAAAAAATACTAACAGAATCAACCTTATTTACAAAGATTCTACTTATTCTATTGTCGAATATTAATAAACTGATCTGTTAACTGGACACTCGATGTCTTTATTGTCGGCCATTGTCTGCCAAAACTTTACACTTTCAGCTATCTTTGCGTCCATTTTTTGGCGGTACTCCCTATTGGCACATAAGACTGTCCGTCAAGTTTATAGCACCAATAGTGACACTGTTTACGACTTCGCAACACGTGTATGGCTGGACAATCAGCTGAGCGGTTGGCAGTCAGCCCTGCCTGGTTGAGTAGCACACCCCTCTGTCTTTCGTCACGCGGTTAGGCCGGACGTGTCTTGCACTGCACAGGCCTGTTACCCTGGTTGCGGGTCAATGTGCGGACGTGCGGTCCCATCTTATCTCCATACATCCGAAAAACGAGCGTCTGGAGGCAGCGTAAACAAATCAGAATGACTTTAGGCACCTCTTTTCATCATCAAGAGTCTGATAAACCATACGCGTAAAAGCGGGCAAAAAAGAGTTGGGTGTGTTGGGTGCAAAAGGAAAGATGAATAGATAAGCTGGGTAGGTAGATAGACTGAGAGACAACCAGGGTAGCACATCCACCCCAATCTGGCAGATTTTGTAAAACCTGCTGAAACCAGCCACTTCACACACAGTACTTGGGCTGACGAATTTGTGCCTGTATCTACTTCAAAAATCCATCGGTATTAGTTTTTTTCCAGTCGTTTGCCTCCGTGAGATCGATGTTTATCTTAAGTGGCTGACCATGGATTGTTCCCAACCTATAAACTGAAAAACTTGCGTCAGTGACTTTTACTGGTCAATTTTTTTTCCATGAAACTGACATGCACCGAAAGATTTTTCCAACCTGGTTAAATGCGAACAGCAAGGAAATAAAGAGGATTCGTTACTTGTTCACTGTACACTTGTTCACTGTATTCAGTAATCCACCCGAAGAGAACACAATCCGAGGACAACAGTTGGCTTCTCCTGTGAGCGACCTTACTTGGTACGAAAATAGATTCTATTAAATCATGACTGGCAGGAGATTTTATCGTAGGCTATCCTTGGACACGGATTCCCTTAGGAGGTTACAGTGTTGATAAGACGCATGACGGTTGGCAATTTCCGGAGTAACTGGCTGCCAAGAGAATTGGCAGCGATACGGTTTTAGGTGCTGGTGTTGAACCAGAAGTCGAAGTAACATAGGGATGTTTAATAAGGATGAACCATTGACACATTGCACAAGAAAACTGGTGACTGTTACAAACACAGACATACTTAATGGACATCAAACAGTGAAAATGACTAATGCTCGTGAACCAGTCACTGGAACACTGGACAGTCATTGATCAGATCACCTTGCACGTGGTCGCATGGTACTGCAACGCCCCAGTGTGTGCTCACGGCTGTCCCACTATGTACTGAGGCATATTATCAGTAGCTGAAACAGAAATGGAACACATTCTGACCACCTTTTAACCATATCTTTGAGAATCCTCGTATGTCATGTTGTCTGGGTCAACGTGGATGAAGTTCACAGTCGGCGATTTTTCAGAACCAGGCTTAACACAAGCATGATCTAAAAAGGCAATGTATAAGACTAGAAACCGACCAGATAGATAGCTCCCACAGGACCCAGTAAACTTAATCACTTTTATTTCATCCACCAACCCATGCCTATTGCGTTTTTTTTCGTTTTTCCGTCAAATTCTGTACATATTTTCGAAATCGCTGGAAGGTCTCCTAATGGTGCTGATGTTCATCCAAAGAACATTTGTTGGAGAACTGTGTGAATGTGACGAGGGGCTACTCGTTGGTGGCTGAGCACGGATATGGTTTGTTTGATAGACATGGCCCGGTAAATTCGGGATTTTCCTGCACCGCATAAACGCCGAATCTTACATCACATTCCGTAATGGTGATACCCACTACCGTTATAGTACGGTGTCCGATTTCAAAGAGGCGCTTTTTTCTAAAAAAAAAGAAAGTCAGGTTTCTGCTAGGTATTTAAAGCTAAATAAATAGTAAATAGTTCCGAATTTGGTTAAATTTTCCAAGGACAACGGCTACTCACAGTGAATTTTATGAGAATTTTCTTGCCCATGATGCTTGACTGAATTCTGGTTTACCTACGTCACCCTCTCTTTTCGTCGAAAAAAAGAATGCGGGAAATGTCAATGACGCGGCAACTTCCTTGACATATTTGGGTCTTCGAAGCCAAATTCGTTCAGCTTTGTTTTATTTCTGTTGTGAATAGGCCTGTCTCAAGTTATCAGGTGACAGCTGGCACGAACTGGACAACATCTTCCCGTCCAACTACAGTAGAGATTGCGTAAACCAGACGGCGAATTACCCTGGTTTCTTAGTCAGTGTTGGTTATTTGTTGCCACTTGGTATTTCCAGCGATCCTTGTGACCAAAATATGTCTCCCGCTGTTTTCTGCCCAGCGTTGTATACCGTACGATGCACACAAATCACTTGTATGAAAATGGTGTCCCAGAGGTAAGTTTTACTCGTAATTTGACTCAACAGTGTCGGCGGGCATGGATGAGGTTATTCGAAGGTGTTGATCAGCTGATCATGAATGAACTGCGTATTTTGTTTAACTTTCTGTTTTTAGCCCTTCAAAATTCCTGAAGTACGTGGGTTCTCCGACAACAACTGTCCGCAAGCGTCGCCTGCCGAAGTCTATTGGCGCCTATCTCCAATGGATCAACTAGAGTCTTGCATCTCGCAGTCAAGTGAGTTTTGCTTTATCCGGGAGCGCAGCAGAAGTTTTAGCCAAGTCCATCAACATGCTGTTACCGCACTATAATCGTATACTTTTCAAAGAAGTAATTCCTCCATCGACATACACTCCATTAAAATGACAACGAAAGTCCTTATGTGGATATTATTTACATATATTAGACATAAATTGATGGATATACGGGAACTGCGAGGAGACTCAACCTCTCCATTCCCCTTTGCTTGCACGCTGTACAAGATAATGAGACGAACTCTAGAAGGTCTTCAAAACGCCGCTATTGAAATAGCTGCTGACGAAAACCTTGTTACTGCGGAATATGCTGACAATATCGTTCTCCTCTTCGAAAGGGAGAAAAAGGTACAGGTGGTTGAATGAAGTGGTCACAGTCACCCTGTCCCTCTCACCCACAAAGTGTGAGGACGTCCTCTCACCGAAGACGCCGCTTACAATAAGGGAGCAACACTCGTAGTTGCGGAGCGTTTTACGTACCTTGGAAGTTGTATTAGCTCCGACTGGAGTGTGACACCTGAGACCAATGCACGAATCCCTAAGGCTCGGCGGCTCGTTTGCTAATTTGAGACGCCTATGGCGTCAAAGCAGTATATCTCTACATCTGATACCATGTATGTATCAGGTTACAACACAGGCTGTTTGGTTGCATGGCTGAGATGTGGTCTCTCCGGGAAACAGCGTTGTGGCGTCTTCAGGTGTTCGAAAACTGTTGTCTCACGAGCACGGCTCGTGTGGGCTGGTGTCGATGAATACCCAACAAAGTAAGTAGGAAGCGAGTGTTCGCCTTTTTGACAGAGACATCCATCGGAGATTGAGTCCAGCACAGGAAGGTGCGTCGGTTAAGGCCATGTATTGCGCACGACAAACCGTCACTTGCAGAACAAAATACTGTTTTCTGTGCCTGGTAGATAGTAATTCAACATTTGACCTGGAAGATGGATATGAAAGGGATTACGAAAAGTCTGTGTGCTGTCGATGCGAACCCCCTTCCAGGATGGGGACCACGTGATCCCAACCACGCCTTGTAGAAGATGCTGCAAGATATGGCTACCAAACGATGTTAGTGACGTTCTTGTTGTTATTTTCTATCTAGATTGCTTGAATGAGTGTCTAAAGGTGTGGGTACCTGGAAATGATCGTGGAAGGCTAGCATTTAGTCTCTCCCCAATCTACCTTTATTCTTTTCTTCACAATAAGACGTTCAAGCAAAATTACAGGGTTGTACAGCAACGAAGTATCAGCCTTCAACACTTTGGTTGTGATCATGAATACCGGTTAGTTGAAGCAGCCAAGTCGATATGTTGACGAATAAGGCAAAATATTGATATGTTTGTATATTTTTACCCATCTTCTCACGCTACTTACCTCAAAAACACGTAAGCCATCGGCTACCCTGAACTTTGAGGCAACGCGTGTGCGATAAGTCTGGTTAACATATACTAAACAAAAGGTATATACACAGATAGCATGAGAGAATTACTTGAAGTTTGACTTCTGATTGTCTTAGAATTGAAAGCTTTTTTTCAGTTTTATACACCACAAATGATAAAAGCGGAGTCTGGGTAGTTAAAAGAGACTTTCACTTGTCCCTCTGCTGAGTTAACGGATGGTATTGCACAACTGCTCATGCAAAAGCAAATAGCCTATTTCGGGTACCCTACTTTGCGCCTTTGAGCCAAGGCTTGATCAGCAAAACCAGTGGTCAGGTACATCCTAGCAGCCAAATAGTAAGACACTCGCTGATCCGGGGTCATGTAAAAGATGACCCCGACCCACTATAAACAGAAATACTGAGGATGATGCACTGCACTTAAAGTGCTGTTTAAGCTAAGAGCTAAGAGCTAAGCGGCTGCTGTCTACCCCACCAGCCGATTTTTGAAGCGGTTTTTAACTACTTGCTTGTTATAAGTAGGCAGCATAATCCGAGGTAATTCAGTTACCGCTCGCATTTGGATGAAATACCCTGCGCTGATTGGCGTATAGCTAGCCAAGTAGTTTGAGTAACCATAGGCGGCCGTACAGTTTACCTCACTTGCCATATATTGATCCCCGAATTTCCATGTTTGTCTCGTCCACAAGGCCCGTTGATAAAAAAGAGAGATCAGTCAGATCAATTGCCAACGGGTTCCCAAAATATACCCCCGACAGTGCGATGGACAGCTCAAACTGACTGTTCTCTACGAATGGTTAGTCGCGCCTGGAACGCTATGTGGCATGAGGGCATCTGGCCAAATCCGAATTCTGTAAACCTAGATTTTGGGACGGAATCTTTCGACATGATGGATTGGCGCTCGTCAATTGCTAGTCTGTGGACCGATGTATTTCTTCGACGAATCTCAACCTTCGCCGTACATTTGTTCTGCTCATTGTGCGGTAAAACGCCAACGGATGCCATGCAAAGCCTGATTGTAGAGGCACAACCCGAGGTTACGGCTAAAGCAGGCGCTGAAGAATGCAAGACAGCCGGAGATGAACAAGTTGAGACCTCATGGATAACTTGGAACGATGTATTGTGGATGGCTGAAGTAAGTGAATCTTCATATGCAGTTGTTCTGGTTCTACGATTTATGAATCCATACTAGCAATCAGCTACGAGGCAACTGGTTTCAAGTGAATAGAATTTATGGTAAAAAACTGCATATTCGAAAGAAAGTTCGCCATAATACCGGGGACACGCGCATTTTGCATTAATCGATGGAGCCTATGCGCCGAAAAAATCAGCGATTTTTCAAAACTGTCATGCGGATTGCACCAAAAAATTAGTGTACTAATGAAATGCTCTTGAAAAGGTATGATGTAATTTTCCACAATCTTAGAAAATTCACCGGTTTCACAATGAAAGATTCACGGGTTTTTAGTCCGTGCTTGTATGCAGCCTTGAACGAACTAGACCGCAAATGACTGCAGAAGGCAAATATACGAAGAATGGATGAGAGGGTTCACATGTTAAAATTATAGACCTCTCAGAATAGACCACTTCTCTGAACTTAACAGTCCACATAGCGAAGACTACTCTCTTGGATGAAACTCATCCGCTACATGCTACACGATGAATCGTGATTAGTAAAATACGGGTTGAAAAATGCTTTTAACCACAATTTTTGTTTTTGAGATATGGAGGTTAGCCGCCCTAGCTTTTGTGTTTTACCAACTGCCTGTTGTCCACCCTTTGGAGTTTAATACACTGATGGATTCTCACCGGAAGAGGTACAAATAGAGGACGATCTTGGTGCGTCTCTGTCTTTTGACTTTCGTCCATGCCATAACCGGACCGTCTCATATATCTGAACCTACTCCTCAGTAATCACGCGTATATCACAAAACGACATGACATGAAGTGACTTTTGACGATGTATTTAAGGGTTGCGTGTGGACTCAGGTGCTGCTAAATCACCCTGACCAAGACACGAAGACGATTATAGCCGTCGGTTAAATCCTTTGTCTCAAATGCCTGACCGCAAGGCGGAGACAATTTGCGTACAACTACCATGGTATTCTAAATTTTAAATAACAGGATGTCACACTTGTTTTAGACCTCAAGGTGGATGTCTGAAAAACCATTCGTCAGGTCCCCATCCATTGCGCAAACTGGTTAATGGATATTGTATAGACAATCTCCAACATTGATTTAATCCTTGTCTGCAGCTCGCTGAGGGGTGATACGCGAATTCATTGGCTATTACCAGCGCCCAACGGGAAGGGTCATGATACCAGCACTCCAAAAATACTTCCCCTGCTTATTTGGTTTGTAACTGCTGATGGATGCAACTGCCTTTACCAACATACTTCCGATCGCTCCTAAAGCGTACCAAGCTGTCTTGGATGATCTACACACAGGCCAGTTTGCAATGTGAAAGAAGAATTCCCTAGCCACTTGTTGGTGGATTACCGTTGGTCTTGTTATGTTTCACATACCTAAGAGTGACTTTAATCCATAAACACGTATTCAGATTGGTTTCTTTAGCTTGGCATATTTCACGTGGAACATTTTAGTCCAAGAATAGGAAAGATGTGTTGACCTTAAATCAGGAAAAAGTTGGCTAGCGCATGATGCAAAAGTGGACTTGGGTTATTAATAAATTCCCATACTTGGTGCTGATGGAAAGCATTTTGAGGGAAGCGGTTAGTTCGTCCCAAATTCTCTTGTCTGTTTGCAATTTTATGATGCCCGTTTAGATACTGTTGACGCCAAACAAAGCAAAAACACAATAGGAAGTAGCGAGTGGTTGGAAACGAAACTCCTGAATGGACTACCGAAACCCCGATGTTAATTCAACTTGTGACTTGCGTAGTGATTGATAATAACTAACTGAACTGGAACAGCTATGCTTAAAACGTTTTTATGCTAGAATTCAATGTTACCTTCCTCACTCATACCTGATTTACTGGTTCTGTTTTATGATAAATTGCCTATTTGTTCGCAAAACTTATTAACTACCACAGAAAGTGTGCTGCATGGGTAAAAAGCCAACAAACCGATCGGGGGGGTTGTTCTTTCGATTGAAAGAGAAGCATATTAGCATGCCGTAAATCTTGTCACATGAAAACAGTTCCGTACTTAACGCTGTTAATTATCTACAAGATGAATGATTCACAGGAGAAGGTCAGTCCATCTTACTGAAAACCAAAATGAATAAAGCCAGAGGGAGAACAGCTACCGCACAGTCTGACGTGTGCTGTCACTTTACAGGGGCTATTCAGTGAACCGTTTCCGGGGCGAACATCTGTCACAGTTTTCTCTGACAGACCTTGCTAACCGAATCTTTTTTCTCCAAATTCTTTCAGCACCGATTTATCGACTGCATTCCCATCTTACTGATCAGCTGTTTGCAATGCTCACCACGTTACACCGACAGCATGCATGTAACCTCGGTATCATTGCCAACACGAGCAACAACCCAGACTCCTGATTTCGGTGCCACCAGACTGTGCGTGTCCACAGGTTCAGAGGAGCTAGCAAGCCTGACGCCGAGCCAGTTGGCATCACAAGCTAGAACAAAGCTGGACAATTTGGACACCAATCCATCCGGATCAATAGTGGATCCAAACTTCTCAGCTGTGTGGAGTTCCGCTGATCCACTGCAGTCCAATTCTATGAACCTTATGCAAGCAATTGAAGCCCCCAACATTCCAGTTTGTACACCAAACAGTTGTCATTCAACCGTAATGCTGGACATGGTGGACGCATATGAGGCATCCAATGAAACTGCAGTGCATTTTGAATGTGAACCTGGTGGTCATGCCTACCTTAGCCTAAGCAACTTGAGCTCAGCTTTGGCCAAGATTCAGACAGATGTGACAAAACATTCGCAACGAGGGCACCCATCTTACCCAATCCTACAATACTTGGACTCCTATGTACTTCGATTTGGAAGTTTCCTTGCCTATCATCCCGTACTTCTGAGCTCCTTCATAGCGCTAAAACTGACAGATCCGGGAGAGTCACGAACACATGGACAGGTTGACCCAGCCATGTTGTCGGAAATGGGAGAACGCGAACGGAGACTCAGAAGGTTGAACGAGCAGTTCATCACAGTGTTTAGTAATGCTGCAGACCTGGTCGCTCTGGATGCAAGTCAGAACGATCGTGAGTCACGTAAACTTCCTTCTGGGCATCCAGATGTGACCCACATCAAACCGGAAGAACTAGATGCAGCAAACTCCCGGCGCGCCATGCTGAATGACTTCCTTGCATGGAGTCGGACGTTTGACAGTGCATGGCGTGAGTTTCAACGAAATACCTGGGTTCAGCTTGCACAGGGCAGTGGTGATGCACAAACCAATGCTTTACATCGCTTGACTGCATTCTATGCGCAAGATGGACGAATTTCACAACGATATCTTCTAAATCTGCTACTCGAAAGTTTAAATGAACTTCAGCAGACCTCATCTCATCAGGTGATCTAAATCCTGAGATATTATTCATGGTCTAAGTGTACATCTATATTCCAAAGGAAGCATTGAAAGTTTTGCCTTTGTGACAAGTATTATTTGCCCTCTACCTTGATTTAAATCTGTCGATCCAGTGCATTCTACGAACATCTACCCTCTTCCCCGTTGTCCCATGTAAATTTTTCTTTGAATGTCTTAGGATTTTACAATAGGTTGAAACCACCTTTGTGAGCTACCTCTCACTACTAACACAAGCAGCTTGTCTTTCCGGGTAGATCAAGTGACAATCAATCTGTGAACATGCTGTCAGATTCAAAATTCCCAAATCGAACCCCCAACCTCTCATCATGTAGCGGTCGTTTTTGCTCCTGACTGCGACTCAATCCTGCTCAATGTGTTTATCGTGTTTTTTTTCCAGGTATGCCTCCCCTCGCACCTTGTGTTGCATAGGCAATACTACTTGAACCAGCAAAGATTCGCTCAAATCCACTTTTGTATATAAATATTACCATGGTGGATATACACATGGCCATTTCATTATGCAAGACCTGTACCATTTTTCGGTACTCACTGAGCATTCTAGTCCCTGTTACTCCTATCCACTTTCCTCGTGCACCTATTTATGTAACCCTCAAGTCGTTGTTATTTCTGCTCAAGGTGTTAAGCATACACTGATGGTAAAATAAGGTTTGTGGGAGTCAGTCAATCGTGTCTTCCTGTATTTTACATTCACACAGTCCGTCCATTGCCAACGATTCACCACTGTGCCTACGACGCCAAGTTTTTGCCATGTTATCCATATTTTTCTATTGTTTCATCCTCACTACCAAGGGTTTTCTCCATTGAATAAGTTTTTTTCCGAATCTGTCTTCTATCGTTGTTATGCACCATAAGAAACCCGCGTTTCTGCGTTCCTCGCCTTAAAAATTGTGTTCACTTCTGATCACCTGTGTTAATTAGTGCCTTCAAAGTATATATTTTGCTAAAACTAATAGGGTGACAGACATCGAAAAAGCATCTGTCGTCCAGTGACCTTTCATATATGAATGATCATCTTTACCGTTATGGTGATATCTATCGTTTTGTTCCTTTTCACATCGACCGTTTCTATCCTTGTCGTTTGAACCAATGTTCCTCTGTCCATGACCCAAAGACGTCTTCCACCATACATGCCTCTGTCTTTGAAGTATAACGAAACTTGTCTCAAGGTTTCTTTGATGTCTATTCCCCATTTTGCTGCAGTGCTTTTTGGGTATCATCACCTGACGGTGGCTGTACCTTGTTCTTTATACGCCAGCCCGACAAAAGTTATCCTGAACTATTTTTTGGTTGCTGTGGTTACAATCAGACAAGGGTTCTTACTATGGCTGCGTGTGAGAAACGCAGAGATAGCATACCAATTCTCTATCGTGAAGATACTGACAGGTACTGCACGAACTAGCGCCTTCCCTATCTTTTATAACAAATTTATTGCCTTGCTCATATTTCATGTTTGTTTTGTGTAACCTCTGAGAAACCGAAGAAAAACTATTCATTGAGGAGTCTTACAATGTCAATGAACCTCAGAGTGCGAAGTTTCCCGCCATGAACATAAAGAGAGCTATGCGATAGCGATGAATGCTCAACTATGAGGGTAGCGTGACGGCAACAGGTACCGGGACAGGGTACAGCTTCATCTGATGTATGGTAATTATTCATTTCTCTTGCTCGACGTCAGTGGCGTTCGCTGAAATCCACGCCAAAAGTGCAGAGAATTCCATGTTTCCCCAGTCCTGCCTCATGAACCAATGTGGGTAAGTCCTACAGAATGCCAATGAAACGTCAATCAAAACGTTCGAGTGGGTGAAAGTCGTGCTCAAACCATTCCCTCATGCTAGGTCTCAGCTCTCAGGATCAAGGATGAAATGTTGTTTCGCATAGCCTTCGTCAATACTAAGGAACATGAAGGCAGAAACCACTAATTGTTCTACTAGGACAACTTGAATTTATGGCGACTAAAACCGAATGTATCCAACGTTTATGTAACCATGGCTTTGCTGATACTAGTTCACAAATTTAATATGGACCGTAGTTTTAGGAAACATGCTGCTTTGATTGGTTTGAAAACATTTCACTCACTCGTTCTATCCCTCAGCAATGATCCGTACACTCCCCAATCAGAATTTCATGGACCATTAGTCGTCCCTTCGACTTCCCGTATCGGAGTCAAATGCAGTTTTACTGGCAAACCAGAAACCTTTGATGAGTTTTTCAAAACTTTCCCTTCAATGTGGAACTGAGTTGCACAAACTTTTCACACACTTAAGCAGTAAAAATACGTAAGTCAGGAAGCTTGACACTGAGGAATTGCGACACACTCCAGACCTCTTCTTTTGTGGTCAAGTCACTAATGAAAGTAAGTTATGAAGTGACGGAGTTAAACCAGACAACTCAAGTTCTCCAAGTTTCGTCGGGGCATCACAGTTACTTCAGATAAATTACCCAAATGCCTTCTGGGTGATGCCCATGACTGCGGCATGTGGGTGGGCAGGGATATCCATGCAGCAAACCTGTAGTCTGATGGCCACTGGCACTGTTAGTATAACAGGCTATGATAGCAGTCGGGCAGGTGTTGATTGCGTTTTTTTGTCAGAACGGTCGGATAGTCTCACCTTAGACTTCTGCAAACAACAGCGCCCTCCAGGCAGATATCAAATGAGTGACTTGTCATTTTGGTGGCCTCAATTTGGACGTCAAACGAGGTCACAGTATCTTAATATGTGGGCTCATCACTCGAGCGAATCATCCCGTCTATTGGAAAATGAGATAGTGTGAGCGTGGCGATCGGTGGAAAAACTGACAGGTATGTGGATTTCTGGAGTCTTGTGTCAAAAGTGTGCTGTAGACTGAGGTGGACCACCTGGACAGACAAAGAGACGGGAAAACAGGTCGGTTTGCTCTGTTCCCTGTGGGTATAACGTGAGTAATACTGATGTATGGAGGTGTAGCGGCTACCCTCCTGTCTACTTACACCTGGAACTAATTTTATTAGTACATCCACATAGACTGTCTATTATCTTGTTTACCCCACAACCACGAACATCACACGACAACATCGTGACTTGCCTGCAACCTTGACCTCCTGTTCGTACGCGTCGAGGCGACTCAATGTGATTTCACATTGTTAATTTTCCACGTCACAAGTTCACCCCGACACACACGCCTCAACGACCCTATATATATTAGCGAATACGCAACACGCACACAGGGCGCGAAACGAGAGAACACCAGCAAAGATTGACCCAGCGTGGACCCAGCGTGGACCCAGAGTGGGTTGGTAAATGAAAATGGTCAACCGCTCCACTCATAGCTTCGAAAATACGGTAAAGGAAATAAGCTTCGGCTGATTTTCTGTCTTCAGGTTGCAAATCAATGAAATAGTGAGGGAGGTCTAAAGAGAATCATCCACAGCTAACGGCACTCGCCCATTGCCAAATGCTTATTCGCACATTTCCAGTCCCAAATAAATGAGAGGAGGTAACCTGCTATTAACGACTCTGGGTTTTCTGGGATTTTCTGTTTCAACTAATGCGCAGAGAGCTGTCTCTGAAACCGAGGACAGTGTATTCTCCTCTACCTGTGGGCGATCCTGTCTTCTTTGCGACTAGACAAGCTGTCAGTTCCGGTAAGGAAATATACGGTAGTGTGGTGGTAGTCATGGGTGTGTTTGCACCTGCTAAAAAGAAACTATTTTCGGACATTCTTTGTTCTTTCACTGATTTGAAACGAGAAGAATAAAAGTCATTTCATCCCCACTTCGTTTCTATGGAACGATGAATTGAATTTAAACGAAACTGGTAACTAATACACTTGCATGACAGTGATAAAATACAAACCACACATCAAGCAGAAACCATTCATCGCAAATATGTCATCTTGGTGTGATAAGGAAGCCATTTTTGACTTGATGACAACCGAGTAATCGTCTTAGACAAAAACTACTCAGTAGGTGGGTCGTGCGATGAGTCTGTATGCAATGGAAAACCCAGCGGGGATGTTTGAGGGCGAGTAACAACCTGTTGCCTCATATTCGAGTAGCACCTGTGAGACTTTGTATTCGGATTTCCGCTCGTATTCACTTCTACCTGGAGAGGACTGAATCAGTTTTGGTTGTATAGATTTACTGCCGCACCTGAACTTTACTGGTTGGCAAGGTCCGTCTGTCCTCTCACTACCTATCCTCAGTTTGGAAGCAAATCAAACTGTCCAGTTTTCACCTGAGTGGATCAATCGTTTCATGGCAACATCCTTTAGTGTTTCTTGACGAAACACAGAAATACGGATGAGGGTGACCGCGGTCACTTGGCCAAAACTCCGTGTTTTGTTTTTCAGAACAATACATCGAATGGAAGATACTTTTCGATATCTCTTCATCGGACTTCTACACTATATATATATATATATAGTATGAAATAACACCAATAGGATGTAATGCAGTCTCATTCAGAAGAAAATTCAGTGGTCTACGCTCAACTCGTGACCGGTTAAAAAGTAACACGGGGTGTGAGAATCACATGATCCCGTCGCGTGGTGCTGTCATTTGACTAGCGGGCCACGTCCCTACGAATCACTTTTGAAAACAAAGTTCAGGCTGATGAATCCTTATACCAATGGCTTGTAAGGTGGGCAGTATCTGATAGACATCGGTAACTTTTCCGGTGCTCTGGCTTATACACTGTTGCGGTGCTCACATGGTATCCTGTGTCCAATAAACGGTCCCGTTCTGGGTTTGGCGGTTCTACAAAACTTTACGCACAGGGTGAAAACAGCGATACATGATAAAAACTACTGTCACTCAACCTAACACGTTACATTATGAATATATTCCTACCATTCCGTGATAGGAAACAATAAATTGAGGAACTTTGGTTAAAAAGATTTTCTCACCTTAACTAGTTTAAACAATGGGTTGTTATTTGTTGAAGCTGGGAAACTCATTTGAATTATTTTGAAATATACATTAAATTGACCATGTTTCCCATGAAACGTTTGTTGCTGAAGTGTGCTGCGGTCAAACTGACGGTCGACCTTGAAACTGCAGTCAACGAGTTGGCTGCAATCGTAAAGTCGGAGCAGCTGCGGTTCGAAAAGAAGGTAACCCTCACTCCCGGTGCGACGACCGCAACGGACTGTCCACCGTCCCCTCCTGTCTGGGCATGTAGCTCACCGAAAACTATCGATCGTTCATTTGGCGAGCTCGTATTTCAAGCCTGGTCACTGCACTCGTTGCTGGGTCAGCACCTGATCGAACCTGCTCAAGTGGCTTGTCTGTATTAAGCCCTAATACAAGTCGATTTGCGGTGCATTTTGAATAGCTTGAGTCAGCCGCCGTACCCGCACGACCGGAAAGTCGACTGTGTGACTGTCGCACATCCATAAGCCTGAAGAGAGAACCGCATCGATGGCTCATCACAGTGCTGCGCAGGTGATGCACAGCTGCGTACGTGAACACACATATAGAAACGCAATATGCATCAACACCTCGGACTTCGTAGAGCCACTCAAAATGAGGTTCGAGGTGCGAGATACAGCCAGTGTGCGGACGATCAGACCCACCGTATCAGAATTTGTTCCGTCGCCAGTGCTAAGCAGGGATAACAGCACCAATGTAGCACCTAATAAAAGACGTGATGTGACTGAACCATGTTCTGACGCGATCGGTATCGGGGTGGTATGACAGTATCTCAGTGTTGGGATAACTTCAAGGTTGCAAGAAATGGTAATTCAACTGCAACTTTGGACGTTGTTATCTATTATTTGATTGCTTTAGGGATGATGACTACATGGGCTTTTATGACTCAGAAGTAGACAATGAATCTAAAAATTACACTCACACTCTATGAAGCTCAAGTTGTTTACACGAAAACCGTTGATTGAAAGGACCACATTGACCTGAGTACCACGGAAGGCGCTCTTACTATAGGAGCAGAATCAGAGGGGTCGGTTTTTATTCTAAAAACTGCCGATTTTAGAAGGTACCACAAAGTTTTATGAGAGTCGGAAAACAAGCGAATCCGTGTACGCTAAATCAAACTCCGAAACTGGTCCGAAAAGACCCGAACATCATCTAAGCTTTAAAGCTGAGAAGTTTCATTTTCCACTTGGGATTCGTGGTGTGTTGTGGTGTGAGTTACTACTACAAGTACTGGACCAATGTGTTATGTTGGGTTACTTATCATTTTCATTCACGTGACTAGCAAGAACGGTGGAACATTTGGGTAAGACAACAACCACTTCTGGCGTGAGCAAGAGTTCTAAAAATGTTGAACTGGTCAACATATGGTCAATATCTTTGCCGATTGTGACTCTTGGAACAGTATGAGCGCAGTGAATGTACAACTTACAAACCTCCATTACTAAAAGCTGAACCACTGATACAATACTGGACAGGTTCACTCGAAATGTCATTAAAACGCGGAAAAAATACTACCAGGTTTTCAAACTAACTGGTTAGCAAAATATCACCACAATCTCTTTCAAGAAGAGGGAGTTATGAGATGGCCCCATAACTGTCCAGATCACATCCAAGCTGTCATTTACACACTAGTTAAAATTGCTCTTTGGTTTAGTTGCAGTGGTGCAATCGATTTTTTTCGGAGACTGGTTTAAAAAACTGCTTTATCGCCGATGAGTGTTGCTCAGACGAACAGCAGACCAACGTTGTCCTAATCAATCTAAACGCTACATACGCAGTCGATCGAACTTGGTCGATTGATGGCAGTCAAAATCGATAATTCGCTGTTGATCCGAGTCTAGCCAAACTGGTGATGGCTAGTGGTGGTCACATGATGAGCAGAGTAATTTCTGTAACTACACGCAGATCGTTTTTTTCAGATTCCAGCGTTTTTAGTAGACTGTTAATTTAGCTATTCAGGCGTGACTACCACCCCCCCCCCAAAGCCTTGGAACTGAAGCTTTCATCGAGTGGCAATTTTTATTTTTTGAGCCTTCAATTGTAAGCAAGAAAGACCGCAGTGCACTTGCTATTTTGTTTTCCCCAATCAAGTGGCGCCACAGACGGCTGAAACACGTGGACAATTTTATTGAAGGAAGTGACAAAGGTTCTCCGTGTATGTCGGAACAATAACACGCTGGGCGTAAAAGGAAAAAACATACTAATTAAATCTCACGTGATGTTCAAGGCTTTCTAAGTTATCTGGATCAGCTTTGATTCTGATTGCTCGCCTGAGTAGGTTTGGTCAAATGAGAATCAAGCGAAGTATCTGCATGTCTAAATTTGTGTAAACATCTAGGTTTCCGATATCGTGGCCTTTTTTCAACAAGAACTTCAAAACAAGATCAGAAAAGGATGACGACTGAACACGAAGTCAGTGCATCCTAATGAACGGCTAGAATCGCTCATTTCTTCGAAGCACACTACCTTATGAATGATACAGTTGTTACATTGTTTTGCTTCATACCGACAGAGAAAATAAATAGCCAATACAAATAATAGATATCAATGACAACTGATTGAAGAACGGGTACGTGGAGAATGTCTGCAGAATATCTCTCGCAGAAAGGATAGTAGTCGAACGAAACAGTTCGACATAAGCCGTTGCTTGAGCCACTGCCGGTTTGATTTTCCGGTTCCTTCAGATGCGATTGGCGCCGTCGTCTGTCAACCCAAGATGTATTGGGTTATAACCCAGAAATATTTATCGGGTTCAGAATTTTCGTTCAAGTTCATACTCAGTGGGATAAATCCGGTGAATTTTGTCATTTTTGTCTTCCTATGAGACTGGAACTCCAACCTTTCGGGACGCCACACTTTCAAAGCACAATCTTGAGTTGCATATCCTCCGAAGACTGTTTAACCCAAATGGATGTTTCCAAATTGTTTGCTGTAGTATAACGAAAATAACATTGTAAAACCTCTTTCAACAAGCTTCTGAAAGTAGAAAGGTCCTGCTGTTTGCCTAACATCTCCAAAAGGCCAGTTTGGTGGACTATATTTTTGGTGCATCCAGTGAATATGATTTGACTATGGTATTGCAAACAGGGAAGTGCAGTTCGACTTGCGAAAAAGCTACAGAATTACCAAAACTCTTACCAACTCTTCCTTTTTATGGTCTACCCAGCCAGAATCTGAAAGTACTCAGTCACCCGTGACTTTTTGTTTGCTTTCTGTTGAACGTCAGTTTTCACCTTGTTGAATTTTTTGGGAGACGGTCTTTTTTGTTTCCTCCCCTACCAAGGGTGGGACATTTTATTTAACAGCATGGTATGTCAGTAGACCTTTGTAATGGCTTGGTCGTATATGACCGCCTCCTCTTACCAACGAGACTACTCATGCTGCTAGCTATGAACTAAACCCAATTTTGGTTAGGGTTGTAAAATTTTGCACTCATTAGACTCCATACAGCGTTACATATTCCACATCGAAATCATGTGAACTTTTGTCAAAATGTTTATGAAGCATACAGAACAATGCAATGGTTACTTGAAATTCTGGTGAATCGCTTTTCTTGAAAAAATGGTGTTTGCATGTTTATCAGTGTATTCGCATAATCATCATTTGACGTTGTTGTCTTTAAACGCACTTTTTCTGTGAGTTGATCTCCTGTTGGTGTCACTTCGGCACCGCTGAAGTACACAGTCCTTGCTTTGCTGTTGTTATGCGCCTGAGTTTTTCTGGCTCCAATGCTGGTAGACATGAAACGAATTGGTCGTCCGTTGCTTTTTGAAGCAACCACTTCTGGTTATCTCCCTGTGAAGAGAAATCGTTAGTGGTTTCTTTGACAGTCACTAGGCCGCTGTTGAAATTGAGGATAGCAGTACACTCGAGTGTACTGGATGAAGTCGAGCGGATCAATGAGGGAGCTGACCAATGAGCTCCAAGTATACCAACGTGCGCCACCGTTGTGATTGCCACTTCGAACGTGTAAGGACGGTGTTTGCAACTTACATACCTTACGGACACAGACAAGCACTCTTGGTGCTGATCACAGACAGCCACATTTGCTATTGAGAAGAATGTTCTTAGTTCAGTCAGTTGGAAAACGCTTAGAACCGATGGAGTAGTCATCGTTTTCGGAAAAGTTTGGCAACAATCGTCACAATGGCTTTCGACATACAAGCTTCGTCAAGCCAAGTGACTGGGTTACGAGGTTGGTCGAGATTCAAGGCGGAAGGAGAACCAATCAGCTAAGTCAAGCTAAATCTTTGTTATGTGTCGGCCGAGGGATTTTGTGTGTTAGGGTGGGTGACCAAGTGTTAGGCCGATGGATTTGGGTCCAGCCTAGGGTCTAGTTCTTCTGGTTCGCTTCACATGATGATTCCTTTTGAACGTCGTCTGAGTGGATGAGCTAGTGCTACGATAATTGTGTAAGGAAGAGGAATTCTGTGACCTTTGGTCTGGTTGGGATCCCCCCTGTTTTTGTTAATGATTCTACGTGCACTGACAACCACACACAGTCACGTGTCAGTTCGGCTCATCTAAGACCACTTGCCGTAAGCTCGCCAGTTCCGCACCCTCGATTCTGTTCACTCTGTGATGCTTGGTAATTTCAACAACCGCTATCAGCCGCTGTAGTGTGAATTGCAGTCCCCGTCTTAAAACTTCCACATCATCCAGATCTATTCTATGTCCCGCGTCTAAGGCATGCACCGCCATCGCTGAGTCTTTGATCAGCATTTGGTATTCTTCCGCATTTCTTGGTGGTTTGTCTATCCTCCTTTTATGCTCACCAATTCTGGTGTGCAATTCCCCGGCAGTTTGTCCTATGTAGAGCTTGGTACAATCGTTGCAGTTAATCTTACACACACACTCCCTAGTCCTCCCAAACGAAAGTGCATCTTTCAATTGCACCAAAACCGAGCGTAACGTTTATCCCTTCTGGAAAGCTACTCGAATGTTGGCTAAGTTCAACAGTCTCTGAAAAACCTCCGATGTTCCTGTTTATATGGAATGACTGCTGTGTCAATCCATTCCTTACTAGGTCCATTGACTCGCCCTCTTCCCCAGACAGTCACATCTGGCTACTTTACGGCAGAAGCTGACGCACGCATAGTGACTGGTTTTCCACCAGGATGAACATATTTGGTTCTTCATGGAAGTACCCCTCATGGACGGGAGCAGTATCCGTCCTATATTACGAATACTTTGGTACCAGGTGATTGTGCCCTTTTCTTGTAAATTCATCCATTTCGAAGACACCATCTTTGGAGGCATCATCGTAACTCGTTTGTGCTTCATAAAGAATTTGACACCAGAGTTAGGGACAGAGACAACGCACTAGAACATTGCCTAAGAGTGCTGAGCATTAGACCATAATTTTTGTTTCGAAATCTGCAAGTTATTTATTTCAAGTAGTTATGGTCAGGTTGTATCAGTACGGTACTGGTGGAATAGAGACAACTCTTCTATTCCTTAATGCATACTTCGCTGGTCGTCCATTTAATATCGTTTGCATCCAGTGAAGAGTTATGAATAGGATACCGAAAAGCTCACTCACACGAATGTACTTTTCCTCTGTCGAGACTCATCAACTTGTTATACAGAGACCGGATGTGTGGCCTTTTGACTAACAGATTCTGATTGTTACCACTGCACAAAGTGTCCGCTGACAAGCAGCTGAGTTAGATTTCCTGTGCTGTTCACTACTTGCTGGCTAATTCAGACAGGTGCCTAAAATCAAATAGGAGGTCAAAACCCAACTCTTCTCTTGGTTGTCTCTTTCCGGAAGAATTACACTATTTCAATCATCCAGCGACCCGTTCGATGTACGCTCGCTTTAATTTTGGGTGTCACCATGTGATTCGGGTTTTACGTATCGTGTATGTCAACATATCCAGGATTCCTCTTTGCACGTATGAAGTCGGTTTTTGTCTTTGCATTTACACTTATCTTCCTCTTGAGAAACCACTCGAGGGGACCGACTAGATGTGCTCCCTCTTGGCAAAACAATGCCAAGGTACTCTATGGAAAGTCCAAAGCCAAAACACAACATAGTGGAATTTTTGGGGCGAGATGCCTCAATGGTTAGAGTGCGAATTTACTGATCGGAAGGTCCGTGATTCGAACCCGATCTCTGCCTCTCGATTTCCCATGTCTAGGCTTTGGCAACCTGGCAGTATCCCAGCCCTCGTGCTTCCTTCTGGTGGCATGGCAGCTAGGCACCGAAAGAGTGCTACCGCTGAATGACGATGATGATGATGATGATGATGATGATGATGATGATGATGATGATGATGATGATGATGATGATGATGGAAACTTATTATGAATGGGTTTGCCTGCAAGATTTCATTACCTGTGGATGCAAGGTGGAGGAACTGTTAGTCGTCACCACGTAAACTCAGCTGTGTGAGTAACTTCCATCTGTTTGGAGAAGACCCAGAAGTGAGATATGACAACGTTGAAACAACAAATGACGGAGATAACACAGTCACATCACGAGTGGCGCTCTTTTGTGAGTGTTTAGCCGTCCCAATCCTGATTGCGCCAGGAAACTATGGGTGTTCACATCAACGACTTAGCCAGGCCACGGATTTTAACTTGGAACCATCCGTCCTCAACCCCTGTATATCAGAGTCATATGGATAAGAGACTGGATCGGCGTGACTTTGAGGTGGGTTGAAAATAATCATGTGTCCCACCCACAAGGGTTTTGTGCTGGAGGCACTCCTGTGTGCATGTCATACTCCTCCTGGTCAAGTGAACGAGACCTACTCATCAGGCATTTGGTAGCCTGTCTTCGAATTCAGCAACGTCTTTGGTACAACATGCAACAAAAGAAAACTGCAAACGAAGGTAGTCCAGCTGGAGATTCGTATGTTGTGTTCTGGATAGTAGGAAGTAATCGAGAGCATTAATAAGGAAAAAAGGAATCCACTTGATGTTGTTTACTGATTGGTTGGCTTTACGCAAGTAAGTCAAAGCAGTGGAAATATTAGCCACTGTAGATACAACACCGCGTTTATCCCCGTTTTAGGCACCGGTATACGTTAACTATACACTGTTAAATCAAGGCCAATTGCACGGCTCAGTAATATATAAAGTGCAATAGTTTAAGAGCACAACAACCCACTGTCATTCAAAGACTAGAGAGTCGATGTCGAGCGTAGACTCTTACGACTGCAGCTAAATGAATTTATATATTATACATCATTTTCCAGTAGATTCTTCCCAAAACAGTTAGGATAGAGGATAGGCAGAACAGAATAGAAATTGAATGGAAGGGAATAGAGTATACTAGAACAGAACGGAAGGAGACAGATATAATATACAGAACGCAGAACATACCATCCTCCCGGAATTCTAGTTATTTCTGTGTTCCCCTTAAATTATCCTTGTGACGGATTTTGGTATTGTTGCCCAATTTGACTAGGAAACAAAAACATGCCTCCACTCTTAGTGTGTATTCAAAACTCTTCCAAAATCTTTGCTACTAATGTCATAGACATTCTACAATAGGTAGTAAAAGTTTGGCATAAATTTAACTCCAGAATCTTTTTTAAGACTATTGAACAATGATAAGCCTCCGTCGCAAACCTTTTTCTTGATTGCTCACAGTGTTCTACGCCAATTTTCCTCCACGAACTAGTAATGTTATCAAACGATGGACATCAGCATGACTGAGCTTTCAAAAGAGAGTGATCCAGAGTGTATAAATCGCTGCAGAAGACGTCTCGAACGTTTTTGCAGCTGCTGCAACAACTACGACAACAGGGTTAAAAGGTTGTAACTAGAAAGTTCAACGAATGAGCGATTTCTGGTGATATTACCTTACCCTCGGACGACGCAACCCAACCTTATTAATGTAGTAAAAAATTCAGTGCAACGGAGAACAATGTTTTCTACCGATTACTGCTTGAAGATTGATGTCCTATTTATCAGGCATGTTGGGGACTTAATTAAGCGACAGTGAACGGCTTTTCATGAGCACCTACTGTTCATCTAGTACAACGACATACATATTCTAGGATACGGACCAAAGGGCATTTCCTAAATTTGTCATCGAAACCTTCTACTTCGGGAACTCAGTTCGAATGGGATCACCCTTAACAGATCTTCCCAATGAATACATTCACTATAATAACCTCCTGGATATTACAGACAACTGAACGTCCTCACCTGATTCAGAATGAGCTATTTTGCATAGTAGTTATTTTCTACAAAGCTTACAACAAAGATTCGAATGCACCTCTCTTTGGTGATATTTCTCAGCCAACTGTACGGTACACCGGCTGCCTCGGGTTTCGTTTGGGTCGGTACTCCAGAGGACAAGGTAGTGCTCAGGTAAAGAATGCAAGGGTTCGATTTCCTACGCAAAGGTAGCTTGCGCAGCAACACTTCTATCGCACCTAAACTGTCAATCCTCGGAATTTGGGTACACATTTCAAGTAGTTTGAGTTTGCCGAAAGTTTTGCACGACAGTGGGATGAAATACCAGAGCACTAGTGGATGATCACCATAACCGCTTAATACATGCAAAAAGTATTGTCACTCATATTGGACTACATATGAGGTAAGAGGACAGAATACCAAGACGTAAGTTTACAGGATTCAATCTATAGCAACAGGAAATACCAGCCATATATAGGTCATCTTGAAGCGATAACAGTGTGTAAAATTCTTTACTCCAAAGCATGACTCAATTATGATCATTTTTATACTAAAACTAGACCAGCACCTCGGGAAATGCAAATCTTGAGTGGCAATAATCAACCGACTTTTTCAGAGCAGTTAAGTTGAAGAGGCTCAAGCGGACTGTATTAAGGAATGTTTAAGGCTGAGTGTTCGATTCTCCTTTCCCAACATGCATTAGCACTCCCAGCAAGAAGCAAGTTCCCCAGAGGTGCATTTTTTGTTGTTCGTATTCGGTGCGAGTGTCAGATGGTAGATAGGTTTTCCGTATACCCCTGAGAATTTTCAGTTGCAAAATGCCCCCTACTGATGATAAATTTCTCCCCATATAAAGCAGAGGTGCTGAATAGGGAGGTTGATGAATAAATTACTGCTAAACATAGTACTATGTAATTGAGTGTAATTGTCAACACCGCTGTGTCATCGAGTAGCAGAATCCTTTAACATCTTTTAATTCAGATGTGTAAATCGGCGCGATGCCGTTCACAGCGAACAGCCAAATCAAACAAACATCCAAACATCTGACTCCGTGAATGGTGTAAATATCGGGTGGGTGATGTGAAACTAAGGTGAAAATATTTTTTCATTTCACACCACCATAAATGTTAAACCAAGGAGCAATACCATGAAAAATCACGGCAACCAGTTTGGCGAAGTCTGCATGATCGTGCTGCTGAATAAATCCATTGAAACGAAATGTCATTGTTGCCAAAAGTTCGATATATTGAGCGCTAAATGCGGTAACATACCATAGATCAAAGCGGAGTGAGTTCAACGAAATGACAATTTGATGAGGTTGTGATGAGTTTCTCATGACAAAAGCCGACGTAGTTCCTCAGCTGTTAGTTGATTTCGAGGCGGTGGGCTTCGAAGGACGGGACGTGGAGCGACCCACGATGGCTGTTTTGCAGGACTTGGAATATTTGTGGGGAGAGTGTGTCGCACTTTGTTCCTGAGTACTGGAACGGTGAGGCAGACGAAGTAGCGTTTTTCTTCGCATGGATGAAGGCCCCACTGACCCGACAGATAGTCCACAGAGACACATCTTTGTTCACCAACTCTTATTTCCGACAGTTCCTCGCTGGGCAGTTTTAAAAAGCTGAAGTCACCTCGACTCCCATCCGTCCACTGCAAAATGAATATTGGGCGAAGGTACTCGTTCAAAGTTTTAGTGACTGTTCCACCGATCCAGAAAGAATGTTTCTCCTGTTTCGAAATCCATTTAACAAGAGCAAGAGTTTCCGGGTAAGAGTGCAATGATGCTAGTCTGGTCTCAAGTATTAGGTCATCACTATTTGTTTCATTACTGAAGGAGCTATGTCGAGTTTTCCCGAAAACTTCATCTTCGTGTTCGATTATACCCACAGGTTTGGAGGGAGCTCGTTCGGTCCCAACACGTGTTCGGCAATAAGAATCTGCGGTCATGAAATCCAACTTTGCACTGTCGTCACCATGAACAAAAGTGAAAACTCTAGGCCCGAGTGCACCCCTACTGCGTTCAATAGCAGAACACACATGTAGGAGGCTAACAAATACGCATAAAAGTTTAGCGACCATCATCACGCAGTTATTCCGTGCTTACTGAGCGAAATGACACCTGAGTGCAGCTCACTTCCGCAGTGGTGACCTTGAGCAGCATGAATGCCCTGTCTTACAAAATCTACACGCACAAAGTTATAAGTGGATGGCACTATTAAAATGAACTTATATGCATTCGATTACAATTTCACCTCCTTTCCAGATCAACTTCATAAGGAACTACACGTGCGAGCGCTTGGCCTTGAGAAATGACGCGGCCATTCTGAATCGGGGCGCCACCTGATTACGCGGCTGATGGGATCGAGTTCGAGCGCGTTGAATGGCATATCGGCTAATGAATTTCTGAGAAAATACGTTGGAAGTGAATCCATTCCTCCGGCCGACCCATTGTGGAGGGAATTTCTTTACATACAATGGCTTCCAGCAGAATAGTAAGCTGCTAATTACCGACTGCCGCACATTGTGCACTTTCAGCAACGAAATGAACAGGCTTGAAGAAATGAACCCGTCGGTTCTTCGAGAGTTCCGGAAACACAACATCAAAACACACAATTTGTCTGCACTGATGAAGTTCGTTGTATCCCAAGGAACTGAGTTTTTGGGGTCGGATTTCCGATCTGGTGGAAACTAGTGGGTTGAGTGTTTGACTTTACCCACTTCACGATAGTGATAGGAATCTTCTTACTGTCGTCCAAAACTCACTCCTCGTCTTTCGGATATCTGCTAAGTATTTACTAGAGCATACAACTGAACAGAACTTCCTGAAACATCTAGCGGATGAGTCAGTCGAAGGTAATGAGTACACCTTTACGTGCATGAATGTCAGTTTTTGGTTCCTCTTCTCTGTTAGAATGCTTTTTCCAGGTGCTTTTCAGCCTTTTGCTCAAGGTTCCGGTAAAGTAAGCGGTGATTTTTTCAATAACCTTTGGATTAGTTCCGAGACCTATGCACTGCATTGTGAAATTCTCACTGCCATCCTCATTCTACTGGCTCGCCAAATGCACCGAGATCTGTCTTCCCCCTTACCGCTGGTCTTCGTGTATGTCATGTGGGGTAAATGGTGAGTGCCTTCCAAGTCCTATGCATTGTTGGTAAAGTAACCCCGGTTTATCTCGGAGCATTCTGCCTTATCCCTACACTTACTCTCCACGTAAACAGCTTAACCCATGTCTGACTTCGGGTTCGACTTCTTTGATCCACCATGGCAGTTTGGTATGTCTTCTTCACAAGGTGTTTTCTTTCTGGATTTGGGTCAATGAGAGCAGTGATCAGGATAGCCCGGAGGTTCGGATGCAAGGACTTGACCGAACAACCCTTTGATTTGTTTGGCTGCATATTACGTCAGATGAGACCGCTTTGGTCGACCACCAAGATTAGTCCAGACACTGGGCACCTAATCGCTGTATATTATGTCATTGGAAGTTCGTGATGAAAGACCCAACCACCGATTACTTTGACAATCTGGTCCTGTTGTTTGAACCAGTACACCAAGATTCTCAGTGCGCTCAAGGGCGGGTGTCTCAGAGACGAGTAAGATCGTCCTTTACACTACACGAACTACCTCCCAGAAATCTGCTACTATGTGGTTTTCTCAATGCTCACTCAGGTGGACTTCAGGGGAATAGAGAACTTGTAGTCGAGAGCTTTCTACCCGGGTATAACAAGCGAACTAAAGACCCAATAATAGGGCGTCGAAACGTTGTGAATACACAGTGAACGAGTAAACAAACGAGTCCCATAGTCGGGAAGGTTTGGATGGATGAACCAAGAATTGGAAAAGCAAAGCGGGAGAAAGTTTTTGAAGTGGGCCGTTGTGAAACAGACAAGGAAAAGTAAAGTAGTTCCGTGCGACTGCGGAGAATCCGGACCTGAAATGGACGGCGAGTTAAAGAGGTGGATTGAACGAATTTACGGACTTTCATGGTAATACTAACCTTAAAATAAAGAAGTCATTTTCCGACTTCTGGGGGATGAGTTGAAAGTCATCCGAGAGGACTAAATGGGCACTCTCCGTTTAACTTGATCAAGTAATGATCATCATCAAGTAATGAGAGGTTAGAGGGGCCCCAGTTCAGGCCCGACGAATCTGAAGCTCGCAAATGCTTAGCAGTTGGGTCGGAGACATCATAATAATCGCAGACCGCAATATCAGTGTTGATACTGATGCTCCGCTACGGGAGACTAGCATTTTCTGAATCGAAAGAAGGACCCAAACCGAGTCGCGAGAAGACATGCGAATACCAGGCAACTTTTCGAAAACGACAAGCCACGAAGCGAATATGCCGCGGATTGCTGAATGAGATAGGATCCCGCAGGGAGTAAATCCCACGGGAGTAAATGGAAACATCTAGTAATTCTCAAAGGTTGAATATAGTTATTTCGCACGGGTTCAATTGAGAATCCGCATGACATAGGCGTTTAGTGTGCTAATTACCTTTAGAGGACCGGTGAACGTCAAAAACATTTGGTAAACTTTGGGAGCCTGAACGTAAGCTACATAGACTGAAAATATGCCTGGTGTAAATCTATCACTGGGGTGACAGAAAAACAGGAATGGATTTTGGGGGCGAGACGGTTCAAGTGGTTAGAGCGCGAATTTGCTTACCGGAAGGTCCGTGGTTCGAACCCGAGCTCTGCCTCTCGATTTCCCCTGTCTAGTTTTGGACAACCTGGCAGTATCCGAGCCCTCATGCTTCCTTCGGGCGGCATGGCAGCTAGGCACCGGAAGGGTGTTGCAGCTCAACGATTTGTTTTCGATTTTTTGGCACAATCCCCACTTTTGAAACAGAGACCGCGGTGTATCATTATCATCATCAGAAACAGAAACCTCGATGTTGGCACTGATGCTTTCACTGCTGTACTTAAAGGCCCGAAATGAAAAGAGACGAACGTTGCCGAACACCATTTATCGCGATGTCTCCAGCGACGCGCTGGAGGAGTCACGGGGATCTTATTCTAGAAGGTGTACCGCACCAGCATCGTCAGCCATAAAATCCGTGTACTTTCCGTACAGTGGTTGTAGCTACCACTTTCGTTCACCAGTGATTTCAGAGTTATGGCTAGATAACTGCACACTTGAGGTGGTAGCTTATCTGGTTGATGCATAAATACAGTGGTGTCAGTGGACTTTTCATTGAGATCGGGAGGGGAGCTATGCACTGAAGGTAACAGCGGGCGAGATGGCTCAAGTGGTTAGAGCGCGAATTTACTGACCGGAAGGTCCGTGGTCCGAACCCCACCTCTGCCTCTCGACTTCCCCTGTCTAGGCTTGGGCAACCTGGCAGTATCCCAGCCCTCGTGCTTCCTTCGTGTGGCATGGCAGTTAGGCACCGAAAGGGTGTTACAGCTGAACGGAAGGTAACAGCTTGGATGCATGAGCGCCATTGAGGGCGTGACCGGGCCATGTCTGAGAATGTCTTTAACGTCGATGTTTTCCGTCTCCGAATCCAGGGCGATCCTGGCTCAGCGGGGTTTTCTGGTAATGGCGTTCATACTTCGTTGTCAAGTCATTGTTTGACCTCCCGTGACTCATTTCCACCTTTCACGTAATCGTGAGTTAGTTCCTCCAAAGACCATTCGACCTGTTTCAATATCACTGATCTAGTTTTATTACCAAACTCAGACAATGCTCCGGTGACATCGATCGTTAGACACGGAAAGTTTTTTGATGTCAGTGCGCAGAGACCACTTCCCTACTCCGTATAATAATAATAATATTGTTATTATGGAGCGCACCGCAGCATTGTAAACTCGGTTGTTGACAGATAAGCCGATGTCTCGCCTTCGCTGCAGGCGATGCAGGTTCACCACAGTTGCTCTGACCTTCTCAGTCCGGATGAAATTCCCGTTAGATAGATTACCGGGATTGATGCAGCTGCCCAGATAGATGAATTTGCCTGCTACCTCAGTCGGCCCATCCGAGAACATGAAATTGAATTTCGAGTCCCTCACTCTGGCAGCAACACTCTACACTTGGCAGGTGTAAGCGCATGTTAAACCATGAGGCAGAATTATCCAGATTATTTAATGTTGTCTGCATCACAATGCCGTCAGATATAAGGTGGTCTATGTCGTCCGCATACTCGATGTCCGTAAGTGAATGCCCTGGGAGGATTTCGATCCCACAGGTACTGGAAGCTGGGATTGAGTGTTGCTTAGTCATATCAATGGCGAAGTTGAAGAAGATAGGTGAAAGAGAGCAGCCATCACTGACACCACTTGATGAATTGAATCCAGCTGAGGGCTTCCCGCGGACCTTCACCCTTCCGCGTAAGTTAGCGTAGAGCACCTTTGGAAGGGATTAGAGTCGATAGGGGCATTGACACTGCCATAACGCCTGACGGTCCACAGAGCCAAAGGCAACTTTCAGGTCAAGAAAGCAGTGTCGCTGTTCCGGAAAAAATATATGATCGATGCATCCCATTGCAGGATGGAACTGAGCTTGGTTTTCACGGATAAGTCTCTGCCTGTGTTCAGGCAATCTTTTAAGGCTAAAACCGGAGAGCATCTTCGATGCTACAGCTGCCAGGCAAATACCGCGATTGTTTTCGCACACTGTCCGCGTAGTGTCTTGAAGATGGGAATAAATGTCGTGCCGCATTCTGGAGACACTTCCTCTTCAATCCATATCACATAAATTAGTTTTGTTCCAGGGGTCACCAGAGATTCTCCACCTTCGTTGAAAGGGTCTAAATACGGACCGTCTAGTCCTGGTGCATTCTCACGTTTCAGTGCGGATATCTCGTATTTGATTTCTTCTGACGCGCTGTTGAGGTTTACATTCTATTCGCCCGTATGAGCTGTCCTTGAAGTCCGTGTTGCAAGAGGCTAGCTAAGCTGTCCTCCGAAGTGCTCGGTCCATCTTTCCAGTCGACGTTTTTCCCGAGTGAACTAATGAGCCATCTTTCCGCTTATCGTTTCACTGACCGTTGCTCACCTAGGGCCAGTCGATCGTATCAGTTGATACAGGGCACGGCTGTTTCCGGTACCAAAAGCCTTCTCTATCTCCCAAGTCTTCGATGTCCACCATAACTTTCGGACTCCCCTTAGGCTCTCCACTGTTTGGCGTTTGAGGGATTTGCATACGCTGTCGTACTCGTTGCCTGCTGTTGTGATTTCTTGGTACCAGTCATGACTACCTATCTCGGCGGTATCCAGTGGTCATTTGGTTGCATCGGAGAAGTCGGCATACAGGTGTGAGCGGCGCTAGCACAGCTCTTTTCGCATCTTTCCATGCTTCATCCACGTACACGCTACCAGTGCTCTGTACAGAGTTATTGAGCGAGCTCAGATCGATATTGTTGAGCTATGGTAGTTCTTCGAAAATGGTGGGCTGGCATGGTTGTTGTCGACTTGCGAGGGCCTGGATGGAAACGAAGTGTCAGGCGTGCAAGCTCTATGGCGTGATCGGAATCAGGTTGTGTGCCCCAAAAGCAACGGCAGCCTTGAATTGTTGCCCCCCCCCCACCGGTGGCTGATGGCCAACAGAGTCCACGGTTGATTTGCGCCTGATGGCCTCCAGGTTGTGCAATGCGAACGTTTGCTCTGCATATTCGTGCTGACGAGGAACAGTTTGTGATCAGATCACAACTGGAGGACTCGGTCACCGTTGTCCGTGCTAAGAGCGCCGACTCCAAAATAACCAACCAGATGTGATTGTGTGGAGCCCAGACGACCGACTTGGACATTCATGTAGCCCCTTCTGGCCGCCCGAGAGTATACGGAGAGCTCTCCAGAAGCTTCCGTACTGATGTTTGATCAGATGGCAATTGATCTGTTCGCCGAGCTTGGCAATTTGTTTGCAAACGTTTTGTCCCCATTCGAGGAGGCATCGTCAGTGCGCAGTTGAGTGGGTGCTCTGTCCTTTCGCATTCCGGGGTGAATCACTCAGGACATCATTTGTTCACGAGAAAAATTCCAAGCATAGGTGACTCAGTCAATCTCTTTTTACTGAAGTTTCAAATAGAATGTCAATCTCCTTCGTAACCTATATTTCGACAAATTGACAAGCTTCCGTACACAAAGCAATGTCCGTCAGGGATGCACACGCTTGTCATTCCTGATTAATCTCATGATGAGTGAACTATTATGACGAAAACCCCGAAGGCCTTCAAAACCCGGTGTTCAAATAGCCTCTGACAAACACTGTCGATCTGGAATGTGCAGACGATATCGTTCTCGTCTTCGAAAGGAGAAGGTGCAGGTGTTTTTGGATGAACGGACGAAAGTCATCCCGCCCTTTAGTATGAACTTTGCACCCACAAAGTGTAACGTCACGCTCGTGGGCATGCAGTCACTAAAAGCGTCACTCACAATCCAAAGAGAGGCACTCAAAGTTGTGGAGCGTTCAGAAATTATGACTGTAGTGTGTCATATGAGATCAATGCACGAATCTGCAAGGCTCAGTTCGCATTTGCTAATTTGATACACCTATGGCGTTAAAGCGGTATACCCTAAATCGCAAGGAATTTGTGTACAGGCTGTTTGGTTGCTTGGCTGTGAGACTTGGTTCGTTCTAACTGAGACGTCTTCAGGTCTTCGACAGTCGTTGTCTCAGAACCACATTTCATGTAAGTTGGTGTCGGCGAATCAGTAATGAGGCAAGTAGGAAGCGAATATTCGGTTGTCCAACGGAGACCTCCATTGAATAATGTGTGCAGAATCAGAAACTGCGTTAGTTAGGCCATGTATTGCCTATGCCTAACCATCGTTCACCGAACAAAGTGCTGTTTTCCTTGCCAAATTGAGAGTGATGCGAGCAGAGAGGTGACCAACCCTTGAGCTGGCAGAGTGATATGAAGGAGATTAGGTGTTTGGGTGCTGTTGGTACCACTTGCCTTTCAGGATGGGGACCGAGTGATCCCCAGTGCGCGTCTCGTTGGAGACACTGCAAGCTATGGCTGCTAATCGATGTCGTTGATGTTCTTGTTGTCAATATCTATCCGGATTTCTTGAATGAGTGTCTGTAGGTGTAGACACCGCGAAATGATTGTAGTCATCATCAGAGACAGCAACATCATGGTTGACATTGGTGCTCCACTGCCGTACAACCTTAAAGTTCGTCTAATTATATTTCGAACTTAAGAGTGAAAAGAAGTGAAAGGGGACCTAATGCTGGCCTATGTCGAGTATTTCGAGGTACCTACATCTCCAAGTCCTGATTCAGACAATCTGGAAAGAAAC
Source organism: Clonorchis sinensis (assembly GCA_003604175.2). Lineage (NCBI taxonomy): Eukaryota > Metazoa > Platyhelminthes > Trematoda > Opisthorchiida > Opisthorchiidae > Clonorchis > Clonorchis sinensis. The sequence continues at coordinate 11,679,769 of CM030371.1, forward strand.
TGACAACGATCAGCCGCCATTTCTTGCAGTTTCTGCAGATAAGCGAGGGTTGGGTCACGGGACCCCATCCTGATAGGCATACAACACTAACAACATCCAAACCCCACATAATCTCTTCCTATCTCCTTTTACCATACGTTGTCCGCCTCGCGGTTGGTGCCATTCTGAAGTAGACACGGAGAACAACATTCGTCTCGGCAGGCGGTGTTTCGGCATACGTAGCACGTGACCGAGCCACCGATGCGGGATGTTTTCCGTGATTGAAGTACCTGTACAACAAAATACCAGTTTTCTAATTACCTCGTTACTAATCCGTTGACACATCCAAATCCAGCAGCGTTGGTGGTCAGAAACCCGAAGGTGCCTCATCATCATCCGTCTGTAGAGGCGACATCTCTCAGCGACACAACAAAAGAGCCCTTATTGTGGCCCGGTACACGTGACCCTCAAGACCCAGTGATATGCCTTGTTGAATCCAAATTGTAAAACTTGATTCGAGCCTTCGAGATTCTTGCACTGACTTCATCAGACACATTTCAATCGGGGATATGTAAAACTCTCCACAACCTCCGGTGATTCACCTTGAATTGTAAGGCGTATGTTCAGCGACCTCACGTTTTGAAGTATGACTTTGCAGTTTGAGGGTCCTGAGCGCATGCCGAAAGATGGTGTTTTGTCTATTCAAAAGTGCCTTGGTCGCCTTGGTCTTCAAAGATGAGGGCGATGTCGTCTGCGTATTCCAGTTCGACAAGGTTCTTACCAGCAACAGTTTGAACGACGGGGCTCTGAAGATCTTCAAGCGCTTGTTTCATTTTTTTCACTAATGGCAATGTTGAACAAGAATGGGGAGTGCACATGGTTGTCGTACACTTTGTAGTGAAGATTTTAGAGAGCTCACCGTACACTCACCCCCAGAGTATGGGAATATGGGGATCGGATTATGTTCACAAACTTCTGGGGCACACCCTCTTTAGCAAGTGCAGTTAACAGCACAGACCAATCGACAGAATCAAACGCACCCTTGAAATTAAAGCTTTTGGGTTGTCTATACGTATGGCCTTGCCTGCAGCCTCTACTCGGTCGAAATCCCACTTGATTCTCACGAATCAAGATTTCGCATGCCGCCATAAGACGACGAAGAATCAGAATCAGCGCATGACTTGGCAGAAAGGCGTGAAAGATATCACGAAGAGTTTGGGTGTTGTTGGTGTGGTACGCCTTCCAGGATGGGGTCCCCGTGACCCTGCCTGTGCTTGGCTGGAGACGTTCCAAGAAATGGCGGCTAATGGATGTCAGTGGCGTTCATGCTGTCAGTTTCTTTCCAGATTGTCTGATTGAGCGGTTGGGGGTGTAGGCACCTCAAAATGGTTGACATAGGCCGTCAGTAGGTCCCCTCCCTCATCCACCCTTTTTCTCTTCTTTTCACTCTAGGGCTTTCAATATATATATCAATATATATATATATATATATATATATATATATATGAAATTAGACGATCTTTATGGTTGTACGGCAGTGAAGCATCAGTGTCAGCACTGATATTGCTGTCCAGTGGTCGTTTATATCTACCATACCGTCCGGCAGGCGTTTGAGAATCTGGTTCTGATATTCTCCTTTGATTTTCGGGTCCACTGGCTTCTTAATGGCTACGCCATGTGTATGCTTTTCGCGTAGACCTGAAGGGCGCAATGAAAAGCAGTGTATGGTGGGGAGTCTACGCTGGTGTTCCAGAAGGAGCGGCAGGCAGTGATTGGTCCTCGCTACCGGTAACTGGTGAAGATGTAGTTTATTTTGATTGGGGAATGGTTCACACACTGCATAGGTTGCGCCGCTTGGCCATGTGCTGCGTATGCCAGTTGGCTGACTTCTTCGAAGGGTTCTTTTCGCACAACCATGTGAAGTGTGGAAGCGAGTCAGAGGCGGTCAAACAGTGACTTGGCAACGAAGTATAAAAGCCATTATCAGCAAACTCAGCTGCGCTGGTCATTGCCGTCTTCCTGGATGGGGACCCCGAGACGGGCCACATTGTCAGATAGGGCCCAGTCGCGCCCTCAATGGCGCTCATGCATCCAAGCTATTGCTTTCAATGCATAGCTCCCTTCGCCAATTTGACATAGAATGCGGACGTTGAAAGCTCTTGTGTAGAAGGAATCCCGCGGTTTTAGAAAAGTGTTATTTTGCTTATTGTTAATAGGCAGCAGGAAACATGAGGCACATCAGTCAGACAATCAAATGACCCAGCAACGTTTGCTTGTGTGGTGGGAAGGAGTTGGAGAGGGACTTCGACGGACAAAGGACTGTGCGGTAAAAACATTTCCGGTTGCCCAGGCCGAGAAAAAGGGGTTTGGTTGAGCCTCTGACTCAAAAGTCTTACCTGCTAGGCAGTGGTCAGTAGGGTTTACTTTGGGGACCTTACACGGAGCCGATGACTCAATAGTCTGACTTGCTCGCCTGCAGGGATGTCGTTCGCACATGGGGCAGTAACTGTAAGTCCTCTGAATTTGTGGCGGTGTCCGAAAGGTTGTCACAATGACAGCGGATCGACAATGTGGACGGAAATCTCCCCCGATTGCTCCAATTGGAATAGCGCTGTCTATGCTATGTAGCATGATAACCGTCAGCAACTTGGAAGCGACGGTGGTTGGAGTGATACCTCGATTATTCCAGGTGAAGATTGACTTTTGGAGACTCTACTGATGGCTGCCTGACTTTGCCGAAATCTGGATACTTCACAAAGAAACTGGACCTTACCGTGGCGTGGCGGTTTGTGAACCTCGACAACCCATTGAACTATATTGCGGGGTGTCCGCGCGACACTTGTAGAGTCTCTCGTGCCAGGTCAGTCAATGGTTAGGGGTCTGACGAACACAATCTCCTGGTCCTCCAGGTTGGGGGTTGGACCATGTGGCGACTTGTTCCATAGAAATGGTAGTCCATTTGCATTTCCCGCCAAACAGCGCTGTCTTGCTGTTAGACTTTTGGGCCAAAGGCTATGGTTGAGGACCCTAATCGTCCTCCTGTCTAGGTGTGGGCGCCCTGACGCCCACGTACATTCATGACACTTACAACTAACAATGTTCTCATACCACATCGGCCGTCGCGTGGTGTTATCAATCAGGTCGCATTACTTGCTGCATACAGCAGGGCAGGTAAGCGAAAACAGGCTACTGCTGACGCCTCCCTTATTTCTCTTTTACGTACTTTTTCTTCCGCCTTTCCCCACCCAATTAATAACTCTCCTCTTGTAGAGCCAGCAATTAGGACTGATGACTCCGTTCGTCCTTCAAGGGTTTTACAAGCAACATCTGCACGTCATCTAGCGCCGACAACCTCAGGCATTTCGAAATCAATCTTAATCCCTGATACCCTGTCTATCTGGCCACCTTGAATGTCCGCACTCTGAAGCAGGCAGGTCAACAAGCTGCTCTTGCTCTCACACTGGACTCGTTTGACATTGATGCGTGCTGTGTATCAGAAATAAGAATTCAAGATGTAAGCACAGTGACTGAGCTAACCGCCAGATCAGTCTCCACTCGCTTCCAGTTGCGCACCTCTGGCGACTCAGAGGCTGCTGCAGCTGGATTTGCAGGGGTTGGTATCGTCCTAAGTCACCGGGCGGAAGTATCCTTGCTTGACTGGATACCTGTTGATAGTCGCCTCTGTGCGGTTCGTCTGGCAACGTCTGTGAAGGAGTCTCACACGCGGGATGTTGATCGATGTCTGTTTGTCGTGTCTGCTTACGCCCCAACTGACTGTAGCTCTGACACTACCAAAGACAAGTATTATGACGCCCTGAATGACCTGCTGCGACGAGCCAAAAGCTCAGATATAGTTGTGGTTGCCGGATACCTGAACACACACGTGGGCAGGCCTAGAGCATCTGAGACTCAATTAGGTGGTCGACATGGACTGGACTCGGTACGTATGGACAATGGTGTACGATTGCTTCCGCTTTGTGCTGACCTCAGGCTGTTTTAATGCACTACTAACTTTCGAAATAGCCGCAGTCGTCTGGCCACATGGTGTCCTCCAACAGCCTGCCGGCCACGAACCCAAATCAACCACATTGCAATTAGTTACCGACGGCGCGGATCAATAACTGACTGCTGGTCGTCTTGGAGCACATTCGTGGATTCTGACCATGCATTCTATCGGAGTCGCTTTTCCCTTCGTTCTCCAGGACCGCGTAAGGTGCGGAAAAATCACCTGGCAACTGAAAGACCGGCGGATCCGGATGTTAGACGAATTTGCCAGAATCACCTTCCAGAGTCTTCCAAATGCTCCACCATCATACTGGGACGGGATTGCGAGCTCTTTGCACAGTGCTGAGAGTTTTGCTTATGGCACGGTGTTACTAGGCTCACTCAACCACTGGATATCAGACCGAACAGTGGCGTTGCTTAAATGTCGGAGAAATATCCCAGCCGGTCCGAACATAACTTGACCCGACAATTTATCAGACGTCAAGCGAAAATGAGCATGCGAACTGACCGTGAAGTTTGGTGGACACAGAAAACCAAGGAAATGGAAGAGGCCCAGAAAGCCGCTAATGCCTGAATACTATTTCAGTTGATCCGCACGACCGGTCCCCGGAAAATTCCTGTGAGTGAAACCATCTAGGGAGTGACCATCTTGAATAAAGAAGATAGTCTCGATCGGTGGGCCGTATATTTTGAATAACAGCTAGCGTGGCCACCAGCTGCGACACATCTGGAGACCACATTTGACGTGGAACCCTGGACGGTGAACGTGGAACCCCCTACGGCATCGGAGGTTTATGACTGTATATGTTCTCTCAAGCGCCACTGACCTTGTGGTCCGGATGACCTCCCACCCGCATTGTTGAAAGACGGGGGTGAAACCCTCAGTCAGCGCTTGCCTGTCAGCTGTTTGCCTGCATATGGGAAAAGGAGACTGTCCCATACAACTGGGAGGAATCGGTGATAGTGACCATTTACAAAAAAAGGGTTCGTAGTGAGTGTGGTAACCCCAGGGGGATCAGCTTAATCCTAGTTGTAAGAACAGACTACTGACGTCACTTGTGCTTCGTCGCCTTATGGTGAAGAACTGACTCGACAGCAGCAAGCGGGGTTCCGGCCTGGTAGGGGTTGCTTGAACCGAATCTTCACACTCCGTCACGTGTAGAATACGCCCTGCATACATACGACCCACAATTTTAGTATTCCTTGATTTCCAAGGCGCATTCGACTCGGTTAGCCTGTCTGTTCTCCTTGAGACGTCTTCAGGTGTTCGGCAATCACTCAGGACCATAGCTCGTGTAGGTTGGTGTCGGCTTATGAGTAACGAGGCAATTAAAGTGAGTTTTCAGTTGCTCAACGGGGACTTTCATTGAAGAATGTGTGTTGCACCAAAAGCTGCTTTAGGCCATGTATTGCGTATGCCTAACCATCGTTTACTGAAGAAAGCGCTGTTTCCCGTGCCCAATTGAAAGCAGTAGAAGCAGCGAGGTGGTCATTCCTTGAGCTTGCAGAGGGATATGAAAGATTATGAAACGTTTGGGTGCTGTTGGTGCTAGTTGTTTTCTAGGGTGGGGACCGTGTGACCCCCACTGTGCGTGGATGAAGGCGCCGCAAGATATGCCTGACGTTCTTGTTGTCAGTTTCTATCCAGATTTTCTTGATGAGTGTATGGAGAGGTCATCGTCATCACCGTCAAAGACAGCAACATCATTGTTGACACTGATGCTTCACTGCCGTTTAATTATATATATATATATACATATGTTGAAAGCCCTAGAGTGAAAAGAAGAGAAAAAGAGTGGATGAGGGAAGGGACCTAGTGCTGGCCTATGTCAAGCATTCTGAGGTGCCTACACCTCCAACCGCTCAATCAGACAATCTGGAAAGAAACTGACAGCATGAACGCCACTGACATCGATTAGCCGCCATTTCTTGCAACGTCTCCAGCCAAGCACAGGCGTCACGGGGACCCCATCCTGGAAGGCGTACCACACCAACAACACCCAAACTCTTCGTGATCTTTCACGCCTTTCTGCCAAGTCATGCGCTGTCCACCTCGCGGTTTGCGCCATTCTGAGAGAGGCACGGAGAACAACACTCGTCCCGGTAGAGGGAGTTTCGGCATGCGTAGCACATGACCGAGTCATCGTAGTCGGTGGTGCTGGATGATTTCCCCAATTGATGTACCTGCAGCACAACCAAATACCCGTTTTCTAATCACCTCGTCACTAACACGCTGACGCCATCCAAAACCAGCCACACTTCTGAGGCATCGGTGGTCGAAAACCTGAGACGCCTCACATCATCTGTCCGTAGAGGCCATGTCTCGCACCCATACAACAATACAGCCCTTACTGTAGCCTGGTACACACGACCCTTAAGATCTAGTGAGGTGCCTTTGACGCCACAAGTGACGCAAATTAGCAAACGTGATTCGAGCCTTTGAGATTCTTGCACTGATTTCATCAGACACACTTCCGTCAGAGCTAATACAACTACCGAGGTATGTAAAGTTTTCCAGGTAGCAGGTGGTCAGCTGAATTGCCGTTCGAAGTACTGTACCCAGCGGTCCAAATGTTCTGCTTTGTTGCATATCAGGGAGCCATTTTGGTCTCTGATTGTTTCGCTGACAAGAGGTTTCCGAGGACCAGTCGAACGAATCAAATGGAACAGTCTGCGCACATTTCCAGCATTCTTTGCATCTTCCATTTCTTCGGCCTTTTGGGTCCACCAAGCTTCTCGGTCTGCACGGACACTCAGTTTCACTTGGCGTCGGGTGGAGTTGTGGTGGCGGCAGGGGGAATCTGTCGCCGGGTCTCCAGCAAAGACACGGTCCTATCAGAGATCCAGTGTTTGAGTGAGGTTGGCTGGGTTGTACCGCAAACAGACGTTCCAACCTTGAGTAGCGCTTTGGATATCTTTTCCCAGTGGCCGTTTATATCCGAGGCCGTACCGTCCGGCAGGCATTCGACGAGCTGGTTTTGATAGTTTCGTTTGACTTCTGGATCCACCAGCTTCTCAATGGCTAAGCGAGGTGTGCGCGTTTTGCCTGCACCTGAAAAGCAGCAGCGTACAAGTGCATGGTCGGAGTCCCGCTGGTGTTCCAGAAGGAGCGGCAGGCGGTGATCGACCCTTCCTTCGATAACTCACGGCGATGTGGTCTATTTGGGTTCGTCGCTGGTTTGTTGGTGGGCACCACGTTGTCAAGCGATTTCCGCTGTTCCGGAAATTCGTACTGCAAAGGAACAGTCTGTGATCGGCACACATCTGAAGTAAGCGGTCTCCGTTGTCCGTGCGTCTCGTGTCCAAACCAAGACGACCACCCGATCAGGCCTCAGCAGCGCTCAGTCTACCTACCTATCACCAGCAACCACAACGATATCTGAGGTTTTAGCCCGCTGTAGAAGAGCACCTAGAGCGTCATAGAAACTGTCCTTGGCAGATTCAGAGCTGCAGTCAGTTGGGGCGTAAGCAGACACAATAAACAGGATGCGATGGACACTTCCTCTAGATTCTCTCACAGATGTTGCCAAACGGACCACACAGAGGCGACTATCAACGGGTATCCAATCAAGCAGAGACGCTTCCGCTCGTTCGCTCAATACAATACCCACCCCAGCATATCTAGCTGCAGCGGCCTCTGCATCACCAGAGGTGCGCAGCCGGAACCTGGAAGAGAGCGTGGGGGCAGTCCCTTCGATCACAGTACTTGCGTCCTTCGTCCTTGTTTCTGACAGCCAACATAAATCAATGCAGAGGGAATCCAGCGTACGAGCAAGAGCCACCTGTTGACCTGTTTGCTTCAGTGAACGAACATTAAAGGTGGCTAACTAGACAGGGTTTCGGGGTTTGAAAAGAGACTTCGAGGACGTACAGAATCTGCAGCTAACTGTGATGCACGGCGGGCAAAACGGTCAGCCTAGCGCTGGGACCTGCGGAGGACGTATTAAAATTGGGGTGGGGGAGGGTGGAAGACGGAAAATGTGAAAGTGTAAGAAGAGAGGCGTCAGCAGTAGCATGTTTTCGCTTACCCGCCCTGCTGTATGCAGCAAGTAAGGCGACCCGGCTGATGATACCACGCGAAGCTGCAACACCCTTCCGGTGCCTAGCTGCCATGCCACCAGAAGGAAACACGAGGGCTGGGATACTGCCAGGGCGCCCACACCTAGACAGGAGGACGGTTGGGTACTCGACCAAAGCCCTTGGCTCAAAAGCCTAACCGCAAGGCAGTGGTGTTGGGCTGGAAATGCAAGTACATTACCATTTTTACGGAACCCGTTGCCACACATGTTCCAATTCCCAACCTGGAGGGCCAGGAGACTGTGTTCGTCCGACCTCTACCCACGGACCAACATGGTGTGAGAGACTCTGTGAGTGTCACGCGGACACCCCCTCAGTATATCTCAGCGGGTCGCCGTGGTACACAAACCGCCTCACCACTGTAAGGTCCAGTCTCTTCGTGGCGGAGAGGTAGGTCGGAATGATTCTGGTAAGCCAGCACTAGGTCCCTTCCCCGTCCACCTTTATTCTTTTCTTCACCATAAGGCCTTCAAATAAATCATGGTTGTACGGCAGCGAGGCGTGAGTGTTGAACACTGTTGACTATGCATGATTAGGGATACGAGAGTACGACCCGACGTCTTAGGCAATCCTTGTCTTCCATTGATATCACCAAACAGCACAGGACATACCTTAAATTCCTCCGCTGGAATTCGGCGGTTATCAGGTTAATCGAGAAGGGTGGTGTTGTATTTCCTCATGGAAGTTTTCCGATGAGTTATTAGGTGGTGCATCAGCTTAGTTTCTGTGCGAGTGATTCGGTCCTCTTCTCTTTCCTGTTACTCTTAATTTAAGGGAATCTGGGCATGAGGCTAATCTGGATCTCATTAGGGATGCAATGAGCTGTGTGGTTGCTCTTTTGAGTTCCAAGCTAACACGTGCTTAGTGAGTTATCGGAAGCGTGTGCTGGTGGTGTACAAAAAATTGAAGTTAGCATAGTTAGCAAGCTTGCCACCATTTTCACAACCCGGACCGAGACTGTATTTTCCATGAATACGTCACGTCGAGGTGTCGTATACTCCGTCGCAGGAGTTCCAGTCATTAATGGCTATTCGCACGTCACGCCCGGTTTTTTGATAGTCGTGTGGAGTTCGTCGTAAAACGTTCGTGTATCATGCTGCCCGGAAACAACTGCTGGTGCGTTAACGGTTTCAATTGTAATGTTGAGCCGTGAGCTCAACTTTTGCCTGTGCGGTTCTCGAGCTGATCGGCTCGCATGACAATAACACATTTTGGATGTGATTGTTAAGTGCAAAGGCTACGTTTTATTGATCAGAGCTGTACTGCGGTCCACGATGAAAGAACCAGAATGAGCTGCGTGTTTCAGATACCTGAATTAGATGACAGCCGTATCCAGGTGCCCGACATTCTAACAACCAGGTTATGCTAACATGGTATTCAAGGACTTGCCTGGTAATGGCTTGTCTCCAGTTGTCCTACAATCTTGCTTCTTAACAGTGAGTCTCATCAGTGACTATCATCGATGACAATACGAGATGGCTCGGTGGTTAGTGCGAATTTACTGACCAGAAGGTCCGTGGTTCGAACCTAACCTCTGCCTCTCGACTTCCCGTGTCTAGGCTTGGGCAACCTGGCAGTATCCCAGCCCTCGTGTTTCCTTCTGGTGGCATGGCAGCTAGGCACCGGAAGGGTGTTGCAGCTGAACGATTTTTTGTTTTACTACTGCTGTTCCGTTGCTCTGTTCTGTTGTTCCGGTATCCGGTCGCACCTCTGCTCGTTGCAACTGTGACCTGATCTTACACTCATGATCCATTTGGCATGTGCTACTTTTTTATGCCCGGGACTAACCAGACTTGACACAGTAACTCCTCTAGTATTCTGTCACGGTGTTCTTCCACTCGTGTATTGAGTGAATACCCCTTGATATCCGTTTTTCCTTCCTTTAGTGCATCTCTTGCTCCGGCCGTTGTGCAACGATTGTTGACGAATTTCGCAGAGAATGTTGACCCTCCAGCTGGCTTCCAGGGCCAACCCGCCCCATCAAGTTTCCTATGGCGAGCTGCCTCATCCCTTGCTGGTGAGTTTCTCAGTTCTTACGAGTGTGTCGGTGATCTGGTCTTGGTGGACAGGGTACTCAGACTTTCAACTCCTGTCTAGTCTTGGGCAGCCTGGCAATATCCCAACCCTCGTGCTTCTGGTTGCATGGCAGTTAGGCACCGAAAGGATGCTACAGTTGAACGATTAGTATTATTACTCTTTAGACTTTCAAACCACTTAGCTGTGTGTTAGGCGGAATTTCACACCAATACTGCTTTACCGCTCGCGGTTAGGCGATGCTACTGCCAAGGAGCCTAACCCGCACGCGATTGGCTAGGAGATCGGGTCGCATGGACGGTGCACAAAAGCGAGAGCCAGCTTGTGCCTCCTCTCCAACGCCAAACCAGTTTTCAGGCCCAAATGCCCAGTACCATATGCAGCCTTGTCCATCGCTGCCCAGGAACTGGAGCAACTACAGAAGGCTGGTGTTCTGCAACCGACCAACTACTCTGCATGGACACCGCACTGATTGTATTGGTGAAGAGGGCCAACGGGACCATTCGGTTGTGTGCAGACTTCTCCACCGGTCCAAGTGCCCATCAGTACCCTATACCTTTTCCAAACGACTTGTTCGCGGAATCGGGGTTCGTATTTCGCGGAGATTGACTTGGCCTAGGCTTACCTCCAGGTACGATCACAAGCCACTCCTGACTGTGATTGGCTCAAATATGGGGACTCGGGTGAATACTGCCAACCGTCTCCAGCGATGGGCCACTCTGATTTTGGGATACGACTTCAGGATCATGTACCAGTCCACTACCAGCCTCCGACAAGCCGACGCACTGTCGCGTCTCATTGATTCAAGCAGACCAGAACCAGAGGACACTAATCGCAACAACTGCCTTGAATCCGAAAGTAAACCGCGTAGTATCGGAAGCAGTTCGCATTCTTCTAATGACCTCTGACCACCCACCTGGATTAATATATCCGTCCTTCTTGTTGGCCGAAGCAGTCGCGACAGATCTTTCTCAGCCTCGGAACTGCACTCTGTGGGGGCTTATGGTGATACGAAAAATAATCACCGTTTACCACATCGGCCTGCGGCCAGACAATCGCACCGCACAATGACGGCTGCTTACTGGGCTCCATTCCAGTAAGACGCTTTCAGCCTTGGGGCTGAGTCTAACTCCCACACCGTAGATACCACGAGTCATTTCGTCAGGGTCACCGGATACCAAAAAAGTGAAATGTGAAACATCTGAGAGCTCGTCCTAATCGGCTTGAGGTGCATGACCGAAGTGGGGTTTTTTCATTCGTCATTCGGGGACAACATACATCGACAGAAAGGGAAAGTAAAGTTTCAGCAAAGGATGTCTGTCGCCCAATTTGACGTAGACTGTAAAGGTGCAACTTCGAATCAGATCTTTTGAGGTTAGTAAGTGGTTATTTAAGTTTATTTTCCTAGGCGATATGACATTTTTGTGTAGTAGTCAGTCATGTAGCCTATGAGAGTTTCTTTGAATTTCTGCCCGTAGAACGAGAGAACAATAGGATAAAAAAACAAATTCACTGTGCCATTTGAGTGATGCGGATTAAGACATAAAGGCGAAATGTCGACAGCCTCAAACTCGGGACACATGTATCTAAGTCACACGGTGTGAGCAGTCGTGCTGGAAGTTTGTGCTGGCCAAAAATAAACGGTTTTCAGTACATAACTGAACTATTGACATTAACTGTGAACATCAGCCCCGAATCTTTTACCAAGATGGGCTTCTTGCGGCCTTGGTCGACCGACCTTGGCATTGATATCATCTGCCAGAATCCGTACTTCTCGCCGACCGAATAAACCGTGACAAATCCTAATGGAAGCAGTCTTTTTTAGCCTCAAAGCGCAACAAACAAACGCCATTTATAGCGTTGAGATAGCTAGTGGTTTAGGCCCGAACTTGCTCACCGAAAGGTCCGTGGTTCGAACCCAGGTTTTCCATCTCGACTGCTCATGTGTAGGCTTGGGAAACTTGGCAGTATCTCAGACCTTGTTCTTCCTTCCGGTGCCAAGGCAACTAGACATCGAAAGAGTGTTACGGCTGAATGATCGTTTGTTATTATTATTAGTATTATTTCGTCGAAATGCGTTTATCTTAATTGAGCTAGTCAGTCGAACAACGCAAAGACAACTATTTATTGATATCCAGTCCAGTAAAATGCACATAGCCCTGGGGCTTAACACAGCGGCCATGCAGCCTCGATTTTTGATGATACTGCTGAAACCGCGACATTGTAGAAATCTCCCCGAAATCTAGGAATAGAAAATAAATGACTGTTCAGCCCTGACATTCTTTTGGTGCATAGCTACCATGTAAGAATCACGTGGTTTGAGATATTGCCAGTTTGCCCAGGAGCAGTCGAAAAGACCAGTTACGAACTACGGACGCTTCGATCAGTTTCATCCCTCAACTACTGATCTATATCAGCCCCCTTATTTTAACCGCTGCGTAAGCAGTGGGATTGGTGCTTCCTAATTGAATTTGGTTGCTGCGAATACACGATATCTACCCGCGCACATGGTGTTCGCCCATCCAATGTCAGTAATTCCAGTGTTTTGGTTCACTGTTTTCTCATTTTTCACCTACATGGTTCGTTTGATAAGGCTTCTAGCTCGTCATTGAGGTTATCAATGACAAATTTCCGATGGATATACTCGAGGCTACCATAATTTTCGTTCCCAAGTCACCTACAGTTGCAAACTAGTATTTTGCTCGCTCATCATGTGAAAAGTCACCCGGTGTATCATCTTATGATGCTGAGCTGAGCCACCGATCAATTGTCTATTGACTTTGCGACTGCATCCATCCGTATGTAAGTTGTTTTTTACCTGGATACTGCGCTGTTTACCTTGTTTACCTACCTTGTTTACTGTTGGATATCAGTATTCCGATTTAAGAGTTCCTCGCGTCGAGCGCCCATGCTATCGTCCCTTATTTGATCGAACATTTGAAAACTGCAATCTGTGTACCTCTAAGTAGGCGGAATCAGCCAATACTAAGTGTTCTACAAAGTGCTAGACTCACGAGGAAACGGCCGAGCACGTCGCATTTGTTTCATCGTCCCTATTTTAGTGCTCCTCTGTCTACTGTTCTATGATGGTTTTGGGTAAGTACAAACGGACTCAATCGTTGATGTGGAGCCAACAGCCTCCTGTCATCGGTTTTATTTGGGGCACCTTGTGGCCCATTGCAGACGGACTACCGTGCCATGGGGTAGCAAATCCGTCGGACTGGCGCAGTTTCGCTGCTACACGTACTAATTTCCCGTGAATCACTTTAACTTCTTTTGACCACTTTTTATCTCTTCTCTTTCAAACTGCACTGCTCAGAATTTGGCAACACCATGATGTAATTTTCGGTGAAGTTTGATTTTTAGTCCGTCACTTGATGGTTCTGAATTTCCAATAAACCACCTAATTCCACACTACCGCGAAGCGACTGTTATGTCACAAGTAGGGTGTACTAGCAATGAGCCAAATTCTGCGGGATATTGATGCCTCCGGGAGACCAGTGTTCACCGCGTTAACTCGAATACGGTATCCTACTAAGCTTTCTAGATGTCAAAATCAGGTAGCTCATGGAGTCCATTGGAACCACTTGCCTCTCAGAGAACCTCACGATCACCTAATTGGGTCAATACTGTATCTACGTTCGACAAATTTCGAGAGTATTTGGTCAGTACCACTGACTTTCCGCCATGAGAGTCTGCACTGCAACTATTTATTGGTCCTCAAGAGGTAGCATGCGCGCTCCGCCAAGTTCCAGCTGTACCGCCGGCTATTATCTCTCCGAATAAGAACCACAAACACGCAAAATCTCTCGGAGATAAATTTAGGTCATTTCGATGCGTATAGGGAAACACAAGCCGAGTCCACCGGGTAATTTCTTCCAAAGATGCCTCTGATACACAATACCTGGTGAAACGATAGTTCTCCTATACGCAGTATCCACAAACAGCCACTACGAATCCAAATTAGACTGGGTCGCCGAAGGATGCATCTTTCTGAGATCGCACTACACACGCAACATACCACGCTCTCCACTTGGCTTCCTAGGGTTTTGTACACTTTTGCTCACAAGGTTTTCGCGTGTTTCATGTTCGTTATCAACGAAAGTTACAATAGCGTTCTGTGCGCATCTCATTTGTCTGCGCAGTGGATTCAACTTCCATACGCTCAGTTGTTGCCCTTGTTTAAATGTCCGTGCAGTTGCATATCACATGTGCTTTAGAACGTACTATGTGGGTCACAGTAACATAGAAATGTAGGAGCATGCCACACACACGTGATTCGGCAGACCAATGTCCTCACTGACGCCTAAACAGATGCGGATGATCTAACAACGGCGCATTCTATGGCATTTGTGAGTAAACTTCGCATTCAGAAAGATGATAGTTGGCATACAGTTGGTAGTTGGTACACATGTCAGCAGGTTTGGATGTCAGAAAATAATGAAGATTGACATCCTTCCGGCCCACCAGAATACAGAACAGTTTCTGTCCGGCGGGTGAATGGCTTAAAGGATGGCATTCCATTTCTTGACCACTAATTTGAGAATAAAACATCATTCCTCTTGCTCGGCAGGTACTAATTTGCCTTTAGTGAATATGCCGAGTTATTTCTGAAATATCGCCCAAAGAAACTAAGTGAACTCGAGCGAAGTTCGTGAATTTCAAGTGCTCCATTGTTCGAGGGAAATCAGGAGGATTTTTGCAGTTTGCAGCACTTAGGTGAACGGAAACCTGTCGTCAAAATGATGACTATGGCGTCTTAATTTTAATGTCTGACATGTTTGTTACCAAGGCTACCGGATTTTGTCAGCATGCCAGGATTCAGAGTCTCATGAAGGCGGCGATGTGAGTACAACGAAGCAGAGCGGATTTTGGGAAGATCCAAGACACCGAGGTAGCGATCATCCAGAACAGGCGGAAATGCTTAAGGTAAAGCTATAGTCGGGTCCCGGAAAGACTCTACCGGATGAACCCTTTCGTCTCCATTTGGATTCACCGGGTCGGCGTAGAGAAACTGCACACGTCCCTTGGATTAACAGTTTCAGACTGTTATCTCTGGATCGCCCGTCCGTCGACCATTTTTTGCAACTGGTAAATTCGATTTTTGGTGTGCTTCCTGGCCTAACCGGCTGTTGACTGATTCAGATATTCTTCTGACTACTGGTGGTTATTCAGAACGATACAGTAAGTTCCCAAGCCTCCTGCGTGGTTCGCTACCGGATTCACTAGTAGTCAGGGGATTGTCTGAATTCGGCAACAGGATGCTAAACCATTTTTGGTGTAGCGTGGTCTGTATTCCTTGAACGGTGGACCAACACGACTCTCATTGGTACCATCCATTCTACGTCTAATCCTCAGATTCACCTCGTTGTTGTCTTTATCTCAGTTATCCAGGTAATGGAAATTCACATGTCACTTGATAGCGTAAATTCACTGCGTTTACGGGTTTTGGGACCGAGCGGCTGTTTCAATAAAGCGCTAATGTTTGCTGATAAAACAACCCAGAAACTTTCAGAATCGGTACAAATCGTTACCTTCTCTACTAAAATGGGCACCCCAGTGGGGACATTTTTCCTTTTGACTAATTTGAAGGATGTGTTACTCCCTGTCCACTGGTTGCAATCCACGGAATCAACGATTACTGTTATGCTAGGTTGGACATTCAGACAGCAAAGTGTTACTGACCGTTTTCAGCATATATCACCGTCCTATTAGAAGGGATTTCGGAGGGGGCTCACAGTTGCCTCCTAGTTCTGTCAAAAACCGAGTCCCATGCCTTCCGTGCAACTCAAAACGCCAGGAATCACAAAATTTCATTAGGGAGTATCTTAAAAATTACCTTACACCGACCAAATCAAGTTGCTTGCTTTCAATCGTCCCCTCTTCCTTTTTCACCAAATTTCTCTGTTTAGGTGGTTTACTAACTGTAGTCACCCTGGGTTATGCGAACCGTGGACAGGCCACAACGACGACATCAACCACGGCTACATCCGCACCAACAACGTCGGTGAAAACAAAAACAATCGGCTCAGATCATTCATCCACAGAAGTTCCCCTTACGAACTTGGTAACCTCTGAGTGTCCGAACCCGGGAACCAATATAAAAACCTGTCATCCGCTAGCCGATCTCAGTTCGCTTCTGCTGCTCGTTTTGACAACTCAGGCGGGATCTATTCTCAAGTGCTCCGCTCTGTTGGCCGAACTTGGACTAAACGCCCAGACCGCCACATTGAATCCATATCGTGTAGCCCTGTTTTCCATCACCGATGTGAATGCTCCTGTTCCTGATGAGAAGCAGCAGGATCAAGGTATGTTGTTCAAAGTAAACGACTCTCCTATTTCACTAACTGGTTGATTGGTTGTGTGATTTGTTCTCCAAAATCAGTAACTGGTACAATTTAACGTAGAAATTCAACTTTTCAGAAAGTCTAGCCTCAAGAGAGAATAATTTGAAGCGTGCAGCTCTTCTGGCAACTGGGAGGATCCAATTTTCCAAGGGGTCGACTTTTCGGTTTTGTCGATAACCTTTCGGCAATGCCTGAGTAGTTCTACAATAAGTGTACCATTCAAAAAATGAACTTTTGACGTGGTCCGCTGGGTAGATAGATCACTATCGTTTTCTTGTCCGACAATTTAAAATTCCAAGCCATTGACCACTCCAGTTTTCCTGCAGTCTCCTATGAAGTTCGGATTTCTGGGTGACCTGCAAACCCCCTCGTTACTTAACTTAGACCCTTGTAGATGACGGCAGTTAGCTATCTTGGTTAGGTTCCCGTGAATCATCATCGGTCGTAATCATTGGCGCTTAACTGTCATACGGCCATTAGAAAGAACGCCTTAGCAGCGGAAGGATATTGGATTAATACAAGGGAGTCCCGTGTCCTGTCAAAAGAGATCACGAACAGTCTGACTACACTTTCAAGCGGAAATGAAGAAATCGCAATTGGTCGTCACGTCGGAGTAAGACGCCTTCAACTGGGTCGATCGAGCACACCTTGCCTGTCGACACGGGTCCGGCGCAAGACGCAAATTTTAACCACGCACTACTGCTAGTAATTGACATCTTGGTCGCTACCAGGATCGGTTACCTTTCATGCCTTGTAACATTTCGTATTAGGCTTAAGGAGACATCATCCAGTAAGGCGCGAAGATCCTGGATCGCTCAACTCAAAGGTAGACACTTTCATTTTGCGTTGCAACACCACTGCCTACGTCAGCGAATCGTTCGCTGTCGTTTTTTGGAAAGTGGTGAAACCACTTCAGATGCGTTCTAGTAGAAGGACGATATCACACTCCGTTCCCTCATGCCGTCAGACACGGTGCTCAAAGTTAAACAAGGTCATGGTGACCTCGCTCATGCAACTTCTACTGTTCCCACAATGCTGACTGAGAATCAGGGAACTAACTGTCGTTTCAGGTGGTCGCTCGAAAATTACCCCGATACACGTGACCACCTGCACGTACGTGGATAGTTGCTGTGCTGTATGATCATCAGCTGATCGTTAAGCGAATTCATGTTATATTCAACTATGCAGATATCAGAACTTCAGTGCTACTGATTCATTTGCACTTCAAGCAGTTTAACCCTGAATTCAGAGAATCCAGTGCTAATGATTGTGGCTTCTCACTCACCTTATGTTATCTTCAGTCACTTGGTCTCCCACTTTAACTTACGATTCTCCTACTCTCGCTGAGCTCGGCGACCAGATCAATAGCCACCTGACCAACAACAAAAAGACGTCCACTGTCCAGAGATTGAAAGAACGAAGCCGTCTAACCTTTCATATCGGGGGCCATGAAGAACTCAGTTGCGGGCGCATCAACATTTTAGCGTGAACCAGTTGAAACGAAATTGTCGACAATCATTGATGGATGTCACTCAGAGAGGATCTGAATACACATAGTTAAACTCGCGTTCTGGCAGTGAAACAGGGACATCGAATATTACATTGGCTTCATTGTGAAACTGATGTCTGTTGGGACCGCGCTCAAGATGCTTGTATATTTAGGGGCTCCCTTGGATCGCATCAAATTTTCGACCATTTCACGCAGCGCAGTTAGCAGCAGTACCTCTCAAGTAAACTGGTTTTCTACTGGAGGCCTTGATTTATCGTCCAATCTCAAAGTGATTGCGCTTGCAAACACACTGCATCGTCCCAGATCTGAATCTGAAATTTTCTCGTAATATAGGATTTCCTGAACGCTGTTTAAATCAAATATGTAGACAGAACTTCTGTCAGCACTAGATCACTTCTTTCACCGTCGAGAATGCGTTGTAAAAACGTTATTTGCTTTGTTTAAGAAAGCTATAACAATGTTTTGCGTTTTATTGTGGTGTATACATTACCATAAACAAACGCTAGCATACAGCTGAAAACGCACCAAACTAGTTCAGCATAGCAGCGCAGAGGGTTCTCGCACATTGGTATAGACCACGAAAGCCTGGGTGATACTTTTGGGAACCCTTTTTCTTTGAGGACCTTATTGGGTGGTTTGGCGAATACTGGTCCACCTGGGGATCCAGTACTTTCCACCGGGTGCGAAGACGAACTTCTTATAGGAAACAATCCGATGGCATCGGAGCGTACACAATCTAATACATTCGACAAAGGATGTATTCGGCAGGCTTTGTTCGAATTTTTGTGTTTCATAGGTCTGGAAGCAACGTAACTGTTGCGGTTTTAGATCGTAGCATACAGTGTCACACAGAGTTCCTGTTTATTTTCTTCGGCACTCCGTTTCGCACTTTTGCCCGGATTAAGGTCTCCTATCATATTGAAATATTTATCTCGCACACTATAGAATACTGAAACAAATCCACCACCCCTCTCCAGAAAAACTTGGGAAACAGTCGGCAGATTCCCAACTTCGTCTGAAAGCGAACTTCCTAGTCGGCCCCAAGTGAATTCTCCTTTACGCTGTTAGTTTTAATTAACTCACCCCACGATGGTAGGCATCGCATGTCATACAAAGAATAAAATCCATCACCTGTCCAACATCCACTTTTTATCAGTGACACGATGGACGCGTCCAATACGCTCTGTTATTTGAAGTGTCAGAATGCGGAGAAATGTCCGGTCATATCAGTTATCGTTGGCTTTATGGCTAATATGATGATTCCGTTCGGAACTTGCCTGTTTACCTGCTGCGCTGCACGTAGCGTAAACTGGTGGTGCACTCTCTAGTAGAAATCGAGTTCAAAATTCCATCCAAATAATGCGCCGTGACATCCTTGAAACCGGTTCACTTATCTACAGGGGCTAAGCTTAAATTGATGGACAGCTTAATATTTATGTCAGAGAAGAGTTAACAACTCACCGGCTGTGATTTCACAGCTATGCGCATGCTGCTGGCCATGGGTTTATCTCTTTGTGATAGGTGCTACCGGTCTACGGGACCACTACCTATTCCATTAGCTGCTAATAGGTTCTGCTACCGCCATTCAATCCACAGCCGTTTCTTCTCTGGAGGAGTTTCATACCAGGAATGCTCAGATGATTTCTATGTGAAATGCTGAGCAGTTTGGTGCAGCTACTTCTTCGACGGATGCTTCGAATGATTTGTCACCCTGTATTTTGGCGCCCTAAACGGAATTTGGTTACTGTGGCCAATGTTTTTCATTTTTTGCGTCTTCCGAGATATCCTGTTTGATCTTTCATACCCCCACCCTTTTTCTGGCCAGAAGTTCCTCAAACATCCGCTTCTCTTAAGGGCGTTGTGTCTGTGACTCCACCCGAAATGATGGGATATTCTGTGGACTTTTTGAGCATTCGGGATACCGCGGCCGACACGTTGCATCAAGACAATAGCACGCTGCTTCTCTATCTACTGCTTCATCGAAATGCGCACTTTCGGAACTTTCTACTGCAGAGGCGCAACTACGATAAACTGGTAGGTCAGGCCTTTTTCTCATGGTTAGATGTGTAGAATTTACTGCATTGGTCACAACTGTTCGCCTGCATAAGTTGTAAATGAGGTCTACAACTCATGGAAGCATGCAGTTCATCCTGCCTTTGATATCATCCTCGTTATAACTTTGCAACATCAAAACATCCAACAGTCGACAGTGTTGGTCGCTACTGTGCCTTTTGTTTGTCTGTTAGTTTGTAGTCTGTTTGGAAACAAGCTGGTTGCACTAGTGTGAGTGTATTTGTCGCTCGTCTCCTCAACTGCACTTATCGCAGCAGAGTTTCGGCACAAGGTAGCCGGGTTCAACTTCATTCTTTCGGGGCGAGATGGCTCAGTGGTTAGAGTGCGAATTTACTGATCAGAAGGTCCGTGGTTCGAATCCGACCTCTGTCTGTCGACCTCCCGTCTAGGCTTGGGCAACCTGGTAGTATCCCAGCCCTAATGCTTCCTTCTGGTGGAATGGCAGTTAGGCATCGAAAGGTGCTACAGTTGGATGACTTCGGGGATGCGTTTAGTGTCCAGAAATGGCTAACAGGTTGATATCGTCATCGAATTGTAAATATTCCTCTTGAAAGTTGGATAAGCATCTCGACATTTATGCCGACACCATCCACCCGTTACCGTCGCGCGAACTCAACGAATGGATGATTGGATTATAAGAGTTTCAAGTAGCAACCCAATCACTTTCATCCTGCTGCACCAAACAATGGTCTTCCAACAGTGACTTTCCAGCACAACTTAAGCGTGAATTGGCAAAATGAAAGGCTTTTTAAGATACACATGAAACAGAAGCAAATGAAGCCAATCAATGCTGAGGAACCGAGGAGTACCGTACATCTGCCTCGTTCTTGCTAAGAACCATTAGCAGTACGCATCTCACGAATCTCTACGGCGATTCGAATCTGTCACTTAATGGTTGGTGATTGGACATCATTCTACACAACGACAAATGTTTGACAACCACTTCAATTAACTCGCACGTGGATGCGATAGAGCGCCAATTGTCCTTCAATCACGTGATTCATAGCATTTGTTGATGATTTGAAGGGACAGTATGAGCAGCCAGAGATATATGCTATACGTAGTGGACTGTTTGGTGGCTTTTCGATTTTGACGACAACCTTTTCACAACCTACGTCATACTCGATGCTAAATAAAAACGAATTGCCGATGTGAACCGTCCTGCGGACCGTCGCCTTGTAGTAGTGGTCGGGCTTCCTTGCTGCAGTAATCCTGTGGGTTACACTGATTAGAACTCGGGTCCTTGAGGTTGAACTATGCCAAGGTCAACGGAGAGCAGCTGGACTAAGAAAGACGAGTCCCTGTGCAGTGAGAAATCGTATTGCTAGGCGGCCTGGATTTAAAGCTGTACTGTCCTCTGCATCATCATTAGTGAATGCAACACTAGATTAGAAAACTGGTCTCTCACTGCCGTATTCCTCTGCAATAGGAGTGTGAAGGCTGTAAGGTGACCAGTATGTCTATATTTATGGAAGCAATGATGCAGTCTTCCCCCGGTGAAAGACGGGTTAGAAAAAGTCGGCTGTAAAAACCGCACACTTCGATCGCCCAACGGTCGACCGTGGTCGCCAGCGCATTACTCAATATACTTGTAAATCCATAGGGTCTGGTGCTTCTCAGAAGGCACCTGCTGTGCGCAGCCACATTAGGAGTCGGGAAGTCATGCCCTACTTCCTGGGCCAGGTCAGCCCTGCAGCCAAGTGAGTCACACTATTGAGTCATTGACTCGGGAAGGTTCCCCCAGGAAAATCGTATGGTTCACTATTTAGAATCAGAGTATAGGGCAAGGATCTCTGAACAAAACCCTACGTCCTCCTCTGCTTTGTGGATTCAAAGACTCATGGTGGGATACCTGAAACAAACCCTCTTCATCGGTCTGCAACAGTGGTACGTATCATTCCCTCATGTTACTCTCCGTTCACCGTCTGCCCCCCACAGCCTACCTCTGACACTTTGGAGATCGATATTGTTTCCCATGTTTTGGATT
The DNA here is from genome assembly GCA_003604175.2 of Clonorchis sinensis. NCBI lineage: Eukaryota > Metazoa > Platyhelminthes > Trematoda > Opisthorchiida > Opisthorchiidae > Clonorchis > Clonorchis sinensis. The sequence goes on from CM030371.1 coordinate 11,701,781, forward strand.
CTTCAAAGGTGCACAATCCTGCGAAGTGTAAATTGCTGCTACAAGACTGGATGGGATCAAACGCAAACCTCATGCTTTCAGACCAGTCGGTCAACCTGATAGCTAAATTTATTTACCCGCTCAGCTCCAATGGACTAATGGGAGTTGAGATCACTTTTCGAAATGAAGATGGCCAGGATAGCTTTTCCCATCTCCGAAATTCATGTCACCGGGCAGAGTATGCACTGCGGAGATGCTAGCAATACGGCTTTATGGGACAGGAACCAACTCCGACGCGCAGAGGACGTGCGAAAACTGTCAGTGTTTGACTATCGGTGTCCCCGAAGCATTGGCCGAGTCTTGTGAACTTCGGATAAGCAATGTTGAGGCAGGCCAGATTGTTTTCTGAAGAAGGAACTCCCGCAATGGATGGGGTACTCATGTCTCATAGGTTATGCTGGTTAGGACCGGTACTTCGCACGCCAGAGGACCGTCTGCATCGCAGCACTGTTTATGCCCAGTCCTGTACTGAGTAAAATCGATCGAGGAGTGGGCAGTTTTTGGCCTGGCAACTGTATGAAAACCAGTAAACTCAGTCGGTTTGATAACTACTCAGTCATGCCGTCAGCGGCGTTCATGCGTCAAAGTTAATGCCTTCACTACGTAGTTGCCAAGTTTATCATTTATTCAAGGCATTATACGGCGGAGCAAACTGATTATGCCATCCCAATATCTCCCTGATCTCGCGTTTTCCGATGACGGAAACTGGAACATACTCTTGGTTCATGGTTAATAGCTGATCGACTGAAGTGGACTGGACTGCTTAACCGTGCCGCTACTCAGAGCCCCAGTCTCTTTATTTAGTGGATCGCTTTTTGCGGCAGCAGTGGTGTACTTTGTACAGTAGTCTTGTAGTTGTCGATGATGATGATGTCTTGTAGTTGGTTTCATCTCTCCTGGAGACTGCGGGCTGCAACCATAAAATGTCTGTTTGCCTATTAGGAATTTCATCGTCTAGCATTCATTTTTGTTTACTTTGGTGAACAGCCAATAGGGGTTTGCGTACAGGCCCTCAATCATTGGTGTACAAACGGAGGTGCGTTGCACGTCGGCTTGGGAATTTCTGACTCACTGTGACTTCCTTAAAGACCTGGTTCGATCTTTGCTATTTATGAACTGCTTTCCGTGGGTCGTGTCAATTCCTTTCCCATATGCAATCAGGGCCAGTCTTCCAACCTCTTAATGGGATGAGTGTGTCTGCGAACCAATCTCTGGACTATATTTTATTGTCCGCGTTACTTTCGACTTTGTTAGAATATCGGTGACTTTGATATCCATTTGGCATGGTGAATGCTAATACGGATCAACTTTGGTGAAGCTGTCCAAATGAATATTGGTTAGACGATTGGTCTAATTTTCATCACGTGACTGTCTAGCTTATGTAGATGCAAATAGGGAGGAAGCTATTATAGAGGGTCGCAGTCGGGATTGTTCTCAGTTGGTTGCGTGAAAGTGGCAAATTTTTTTGTTCTATTGCAAAAGTTTGATCACTCATGCTCGCCCTTTTGCTATTCGTTCATGTGTGAGTTTCTGATTTCGTTCTGTCAGCAGATATATATTTTTGTCCCCCTCGTGAGATAGTTTAACACCACCCTACGGATGCTTCTGTGAATAGGTCGGCTTGCTATAGTTCTCATGAAGTTTGAGCGGGTAGCTAATTCCCGTCTTTTTCACCTTCTAGCTGTTGCCGCTGCTGAACATAATCTACCGATCACCCGGTGATAGTTCTCCTCTGGTGTACATGGCCCTCATTATAGTGCTTATCTTAACGGAGAGCGAGCAGTTTAACGAAGAAATCCATTCTGTGGTAAGTGGTTTTTTGTAACTGCGTACTGTACACCCTTGAGATTCAGATTTGTATTAAGAACGCTCATCTCCCTCCTACCAACTATCTTGTACTTGAACTGGCCTATCATGCAAGCGTCTTTACCAAACATTTCACAACTGGTCTTTCAAGAATTATCAACCACCTACGAGGCGGTCGTTACTAAGGTTTTGAATCCCGTCTGTATTCGTATAAAACACACCAACTAGTTAGAGTTTTTCGGTTCCCAAGGTTTTGCACCACTCTTTTCGGGAAATTCGCATCACCATGGGGACAATTATTTCAGCTTTTGGGTTTGAAGTGAGCACCGCAAATAAGTTGGGGATCCCGGTTCTGCTTTCGGTTCGCGTGTTCACTTTTGCTTATTTGCACTTGTGCTTCAGTGCTTTTAGTGTGTTTTTGTGTATGGTCGGGTTAACCTATTGTGATTGACTACGTAGTGAGGTGTTTAAGTATTGATGGTCGTTGGTTTGTTCGCTGACCTGCTACTTGCGTCTTCAGTTCTCCAGCCATGGGTAAATATGTTTCCAAGTTCCCTTCCGAATTCCACAAGTTCCCGGTCACTAGCTATCCAGGTAGATATCGGCACCAGGTATCTTCACTAGCTTAAAACCGATAGAATTAACATTTTTGTGGGATGAAGCTTGACTGAGACAAAGAAGACTACATAACTGGGTTGCATCTGTGAGTTTTGTTGCGTGTTACCTTGTCTCAGCAAGACTCGCATTGATTGTCGAAGTACGTAAAACAGTCCTATCAAGGAGCCTGGTGGCAATGTAACTGTGTGCGTGTTGCAGATATCCGCCAGCATCTCCCTCCTCAACGGACGCCACTTTCAGCAGAGGCTGAATAGCCCTCTTCCATGCAGTGTTCTCTAATGTGTTTGAATTAGCTTAATGTGGACTGTGTGGAAGACGGACAGTGAAGATGTGGATGCAAGACTACAGCTAAATGATGACTGATTCTCTACCAGAACCGATTTTGTAGTGTAGTGAAGTCTGAGCTTGGTGCGAACACGTGTGTGTGTTGCATTTCTAGTCTTAGACTCTACAATGTTCATTAGAACGGACCACTCTGTACGCATCAAAATATCATCTCTCTTTGCATTTCGGTCACTTTAGCTGCCGGCCCAGTACGGAATGTGTCGGTATTCCAGGACGGTTTAGTGTGTGCGGAAGCACTTGTAAATGCATCATTGAAGTTTCATGGGGATATTTTACCGGTCGCGTTTCCCGCTGTACCCGTTTTTTGTTCTAAGCTGCAAAATTGACCTGTTGCGATCAGCATGACAGCCAGAAACGGGTGGCAAACGGTTGGACAACGCCGTCCTCATGGCCGTTGGATTCCCAGTCCACCGGAACTGACTCTTGCTTTCGCTGCTGTTTGGTTTCGTTTAAGCAGTTCCATGCAGGCAGGCAAACGATGATATCTGACACCTGCTTTCGCCGTTTCACGTTTGTCAGGTTTCCGTGGCAGGGTGGCAGGTCACTCAGAAGCATTTCATAAAGACGCAAAGAACGAATTCACCTATTTCCGTTAAATGCCCACTTTCGACAGCACAAAGGCCCTTGGGAGCATTAATTACTTGAAGTGTTGCGTATCTGTACGTTTTACTGTCGTCCGTTTTATTAATTCTCAATGCCGTCATAAATCTACGTTATGCTCACTTCTTGTTTAACCATATAGCCCATCAATTGGGTTACCTGGTCTGCCAACCGTCGTATTTCCAGTGTGTCGCGTGGCAGTCTCCTCATCCTGATTCTTCTTCGTACAATTCGGTATCACCTTAATCGACTCAAGGTGAGTCTTTGATTTCTCCCCCCTCATCTGGTTCTGGGATTTCTAGTTGTCAATTCATCCAAGTTGTTCACTGCTTGATATTATTTCCCACGGTAAAGCTTATTGTTATTCTATACGTGGGCGAGATGGCTCAGCGGTTGGAGCGCGAATTTACTGATCGGAAGATCCGTGGTTCGAATCCGACCTCTGCCTCTCAACTTCCCCTGTCTAGGCTTGGGCAACCTGGCAATATCCCTACCCTCGTGCTTCCCTCGGGTGGCATGGCAGCTAGGCATCTAAAGAGTGTTACAGCTGAACGATTTTTTTTATTCTATACGTAACCATGCAGCTGTAGTCGTTTGAAATGTTCCGAAAGGATTCGAGACAAACCAGATTGGCTGGTGTCTAATCGTTCCTACGCGGTGAATCAAGGTGTAAGCTATTGCTTCGCAACTCCATATAGTACATGGTCACACTATATTACACGTGATGTGTACCTGGATTGATTTTATTGTCACCTTATGAGAAGACTACTTTCTAGCATTTATGCTAAGAACTGTTGTTCCCTGCATGTTGTTGGGCAAGCGTCCGCAACTTTCTTGCCGTTGAACTTCTCTATCCGGTATAACCAAACTTGATGCGCATTAGTGTAACTCCTTCGGTACCACCCGTATCTACTACATTTTAAACCAGCGTTTCCTTTTTGTTCGGCTTCCTCCTATCTTAATGAGTCACTTGCGTGTTAGTCTGGGGTGTGTGTAAAGTTCCTCGGAAACGGTCGAGTCACTACTCTGTTCAGGTTATGGCGACATTTCGTTTCCCGACCTGCTCACTGTTTTACTATTGAGTAAACTGACATACGAGCTCTTTGCTGAACGACTACGCTTTTCATTACTCCTCGTTGGTTCCAGTATACGCTAGATGTGCCACACTACTTTCCTGACTCGTATAACTTCTCTAACCACCCATCTTGTGTGCGTAGGCTTGTTTGTTGTTGACCTGATTCGTCACTGTTGACTGTAATTCCTCTAACCACCACAGGATCGATACCTTCACGTGAATATCCTTGCTGCCTTGGCCAATTTGTCAGCCAAAGTTACGAACATGCACTCGTTTGTCAGTGACTCGTTTATGTGGTGAGTTGTGTTTTTGGTTTGTGGGCTTGCTAGTTGCTCTGTACCGCTAGCTGAACACATGGTAATTTCTGTCAAGTGTTCGTTTGAATTTACCTTAGTGACTTTTAATATCCATGAATATCTGTTCTATTTCTTAAGGCATTCTCCGCTGGAACTTTGCGCATATACGCTGCCTGTATCCTCCTGTAAGTCTCTTCAATCAGACTGAAAATGGACCTCAGGGCTCAGCACACACCAGAGTTTCTGGTTCCATTACCTGGTTTGGGCAACTCATCAGTGATGGGCGAACTGGTCAGGTTGCATAAAGTATGCTAAGGGGGTGGGAGCAGATACTTCCATATCAGCAGGCAATCTTCCTTGCACCATTTCTGTCGCTTGGCACTAGGGCACGAAACCTTTGAACAGTAGATCAATCAGGTTGTTGGCTGGATGGGAATTCCAGAGTGAGGAGCGAAAATGACCCAGTCGCGCAGTTATAAAACCTTTGCACCATGCTCCTGGTTTAAACAAAAAAAACCGTATCTATTGGGCACCGGCCACGCGTTCCTCCACCAAGGCGGTCATCAGTGACTTGGTCAGATCTTGATCTCAAATGCATTGTTGTTTCTTCTTATTCCGAAATTGGCGAACATACCTCAAAAGTTGGGACCGATGTGTACGATTTGTAACTAAGTTGCCCCTGTTTGTCGCAGAACAATAGCCTCTTTATGGTCGACGAAAGCTTCACGATTACTGGGTTAGCTTACTGCATTTGCCCGGATCACTTTGTTTTCTCTTTCTTTTTCCGTTACTTTTTCACGTGACACACGGTGCATGAGATATAACAACCACCCATGGTACTGCTATTGGGCGGTAAACTCGCTTCCTACTGAACGCTGTGTGCTGAAGGGACGCGGTACATCTAATAATGGTGAATATTGTCACATTAAGTGACATGTTGGCACTGTCTCCTCTGGTCATCACTGCTAGTTGTCACCAGTTATTTCGCCACTGGCTGAGATTATCCCATCTACGCTAATGTTGTCTGCATCTCGGGATTTATCGGCTATCTCCATTCGATACTGTCGGCAGCGGTAGTGTTGTAAAGTATATATAAATATATATATATATATGAGGTTGTAGGAGGTCACGATTATGTCAATTATGTTACCGTTGGTTCAATTAGAGAGTACTGAGCTGGATTTTTGCCGATATAGTTTAGCTAACGATCTGACGTCGAACTACGCTCGTATGCACCCCCAAAAATGGTCCTCTGGCTCATTCAGCTAGTAGCACTCCATCGCTTGTTGATCTTGCACAGAACGGTGCTTACAGTGGACAGAGTAACAGAAGCTGGCGGCCAAAATCTCAACTGTCATTCTTCATCCTGAACCCCGGGTGGTGCTAAGGATTCTCCTCTTTCACAACCTTTTTGAGTTCATTTAACTAATGGAAGCTGACTCCTACAAGTGGGACTATCATATTCGTGCATGTTGCGGTCGTCCAAGCCCTCCACGGTGGTGGTATTTGCACGTATTACAACTGTAAATCACGTTTTTCGAAAGCACTGTTGTACACTGATTATACCAAGCCGAGGGATTCATGACAATTTGTGTAGATTACAAATAGTCCATGCTCAGTAAGCAAGGGAACATATGCAACCAATATTGAGGAAGAAATTAGCTTAGTGGCAAGCGTCGCCTATTAACAACCCGGCTCCATATTCGCTGGTGAACACCTTAGGCAGATTTGAAAGCAAAATATTCCGTGTCTGTTTTTACCACCCCGGCGGTGGCACCAGCCTTACGGTAGCTTTGATTGTGCGCCTTTCTTACCAGCTCATCATCCGAGTTGCGAGTGATGTATTCCAGTTGTTGATGAGTGTTTGGTTAGGAAGGCAACTCAGATCAGCAGAGTTCACCTTTGACTTGACCAGTTGAAAAATGCAATTACCGATAATGAAGCACCGGTATTGCTGCCTGATTTCGATAATAGGGATGAGGTTGGCGATAGTGAGTCGACCTATTTACATGTAAGAAACGGTCCACTAGATAGATCTCGTGGATTGAAGCAGACCAACTTTTTCCTCCAACTGAACAAACCTTAATGAAGTCAGCAGAATGAGTATTCTGTTAGGGGGTGAGTACCTACCAGTTGGACTTGGAAATCGATACTGTCTACCCGCTGTCGCAGATCTCTATTCACTGTCCCACCGAAGCAGTATGCAGGGATCTAGCCGCTTTCGCCACCTTTCAGCAATTCGTGAGTTTGGCTTTTCACCGACTATTACACACACATACACAGTTCTGTCAATCAGAGGACTACGCTCTCTCCGGGAATGTATGAATAGAAAAACAATCACCGACGACGTTCACTTGGCATCCATGTGAAATTCGTGATGCCTCTCCTAAAGGTGACAGTGTAGTAGATGCCTGATTGTCGTAGGGTCAGACTGCTTCGGGCCAATGGGAGCTCATCTATTGATATTCTTTCAATAGAACCTAAAGGTTGGCTACCGCGTCGATGTGGCAGTCAGGACCCGTCCTGCCTGAATCACGTTATCTAGCTCGAACACTTTCATAGTTGGTCTATTCCTTACTTTTAATGGCTAAAAATTATATCATTCCCCTTTATCAAACTAACTAGCGTACTTCAGTTGCTTGCGAAGCGTTATAACCGTACGGTCGAGCAACTCCGACTACTGTCTAGCAAAGAAACCCAATCAGTGGACGATAAATCAATCGCAAACACGGACAAGCAGACAGGAAGTGCCGTTACTCAGGAGGAAGACTCAATGGTTAGTTCTGTCATTTGCACGTTTTCCACTGCGTAACCTTAGAGTTAGTTAGTTCACTCCAATTTCGCATCAAATGATGGATTAGCAGACTACAGTTTTTCATTATCATGACCATGTTTCACATTGGAAACCTCCATTCACCTTACGGCATCGTTACTGTCCATTCTGACCGAGATAGCTCAGTGGTTCGAACCCGACCTCTACCTCTCGACTTCCCCTGTATAGGCTTGGGCAAACTGGCAGAATCCCAGCCCTCGTGCTTCCTTCGGGTAGCAGGGCAGTTAGGCACCGAAAGGGTTTTACAGCTGAACGATTCTGCCCGCTTGTTGGAACGGAGTATCACAAACAAACTGATACTGCGGATTGTAGGGTAGGGGTGGTAGGACACTGCACACGTGCATCTCCTCACCGGTACCCGGGTCACTAAGATATGCCAGTTGTATACTGCCCGTACATTCAAACACAGTCACAAGCCCTGCTTCGAGTGTAACACCTCTATGTTTGGAAAGGGTTGGCCTCTACCGATTCGTGCTTTTTTAAAAGAACCTGGAGGACCTGTGGCCTTACTCCCTCCGATAGGTTGCTGGATTTATGATGGTCCAGTCAGCATAGCTTTGAGAAAGGGTTCAGGAGAGCGATATTTAAGTAATTTGTTCGTGCGCTGTATTCTTGAATAGAAGTTTGTTTTGTAAACGTTAAAATATCTCCGACTTCTTCAAAGTATAACCCTTGCGTACTGTTCAGGTGAATGCCTTCGTCCAACGCTGTGGAACTTAGCTTTCGGAATGGTCAGTCTTTACGGTTGCTGTCAACTCAGTCATTCACTGGTATCACTTTTACACACACCTAGATACAATACACAACATATCGGCGATAACGTATCCAGGGTCATTTAATGGGTGGTTATTCCGCGTGATTGTGCTGTTCAATCGATTGTTGTAGTCTGTAGAGTCTGGTTTCGCGGCCCTGCCTTGTCAATCTGATTTCATTTGTACTTTCGGATTTCGGTAGTTTTTCGAGCCCACTGGTCTAGCGTCAAAACTAGATATGTTCGTATTTTGAACAGTAAGATTTGTGGTTGTTTTTGGGAAGCGCTTTTGATCGAAAGCTGTTAGCTTGTCGGTAGTGCTTCAATAATTCTGCGAGCTACACTGACGGGTTCCGTTCCACAAAATGCATCCATGCCAAGAAGGTCAAATGGAAACAACCAATCGAAGGGCAGCGAGCCCCGTACTCCGAATAGCCGCAATACGAGGTGGTATGAAGGTAAACTCGTAGTGTTCCTTGCGATGGGAGTGTGAAGGTCACAAGCTGTCCCCTTCAGGCGACCGATGTGTCCATATTCATGGAAACAGCGATGCTGCTTTTCGCTTTGAGTACAGGTTAGAAAAGATCATCCTTAAAAAGCGCACACTCAGATCGATCGACGGCAGGCGCATTGTCCAATACTCCTGAGACGTGCGGAAAACCCAATGCGGCTGGAAACCCATCCGATATGCGCAGTAAAATCAGGAGTGGGACATGTATGCCCCGCTCCCTTCTCCCTCGGGCTAGGCCATTTCTCCGCTGCCAAGCAAGTCAAGCTATCAAGTCTTTGGTCCCAGGCACGGTTCCTCAAGAAAACCATACTAGGTTGTATTCAGGTATAAAGGCTACAATCAAGGTACCGGAACAAACTCTACAATTTCTCATTGCGTTACGCGTCAGACTTTTGATTCAAAGGCTCAAGATGTGGTACCTCAAATAAACCTTTTTCTCGTCCCTTGGCAGCCGACAAGCTCATCGTTCACCCACAGCCATCCCCCACCCATCAGGTCTTCACTGCGGTCGAACCAGTCTCCTAAACATTGTTTCGTGTCCAAAATAAACCCAAATAACCCCATACAAAACCCCAAAAGACCTGATCCTCTTTGTAACCCCTAATGTCCATACTCTGTCAAATTAAGCAACAGACATCTCCTACTGAAACTTTGCTTTCTCTTTCTGTAGATGCGAAACACAGATACAAGATCAAACTATGATCGTTCACTTCATGCCTCTTGGGATGAGCTCAGATGTCTCACATGTAACTCTTCTTGACGGGCTATATACTACGGCTATACGACCCATACAGTTTTATAGATCAGAAACATACCTCAACACGCAGAAGACGCGCGAAAGCTGCCAGTGTTTGACCATCGGTGTCTCCGAAGTGTTGGTTGGGTCTGGTCGGATCATTGGATTAGCAATGCTAAAGTAAACCAGATGGTTTTCCGAACAAAGAACTCTTCCGCGGTGGATGAGATACTCATGTCTCAGAGGTTATGCTGGTTACGAGATTTTCTCCGCATGCCAGACGGCCGTCTGCGTCGCAGAACTCTTTATGCCTAACCCTGTACTGAGTAGAAACGACCGAGAGATAGACAGTTTATGACCTTGCAGCTGTGCATGAAAACCAATAAACTCATTCCGTCACGAAGAGACTGGACCTTACCGTGGTGAGGTGGTTTGTGTACCTCGGCGACCCATTGAGCTATACTGGGGGGTGCCCGCGTGACACTCACAGAGTCTCTCATACCAGGTTGGTCCATGGGTAGAGGTCTGACGAACACAGTCTCCTGGCCCTCCAGGTTGGGGGTTGGAACATGTGTGGCGACGTGTTCCGTAAAAATGGTAATGTACTTGCATTTCCAGCCCAACACCGCTGCCTTGCGGTTAGGCTTTTGAGCCAAAGGCTTTGGTTGAGGACCCTAATCGTCTTCCTGTCTAGGTGTGGGCGCCCTGGCAGTATCCCAGCCCTCGTACAACCATGACATTCACAACTAACAGTACTTTCATGCCACATCGGCCGTCGCGTGGTGCCATCAGCCGGGTCGCCTTACTTGCTGCATACAGCAGGGCGGGTAAGCGAAAACATGCTACTGCTGACGCCTCCCTTCTTACACTTTCACGTTTTCCGTCTTCCACCCTCCCCCGCCCCAATTTTAATACTTTCTCCGCAGGTCCCAGCTCTAGGACTGATCGGTTTGCCCGCCCTACATCACACTTAGCCGCAGATTGTGTACGTCCGAGTTCCGTTACATCCGTAAACACTTCGAAGTCTGTTTTCAAACCCCGAAAGCCTGTCTACTTAGCCACCTTTAATGTTCGTTCACTGAAGCAAGCAGGTCAACAGGTGGCTCTTGCTCGTACGCTGGATTCCCTCAGCATTGATGTATGTTGTCTGTCAGAAACAAGGACGCAGGACGCAAGTACCGTGATCGAACTGACTGCCCCCTCGCTCTCTTCCAGGTTCCGGCTGCGCACCTCTGGTGATGCAGAGGCCGCTGCAGCTGGATATGCTGGGGTGGGTATTGTACTGAGTGAACGAGCGGAAGCGTCTCTGCTTGATTGGATACCCGTTGATAGTCGCCTCTGTGCGGTTCGTTTGGCAACATCTGTGAGAGAATCTAGAGGAAGTGAGGTCCATCGCACCTTGTTTATTGTGTCTGCTTACGCCCCAACTGACTGTAGCTCTGAATCTGCCAAGGACAGTTTCTATGACGCTCTAGGTGCCCTTCTACAGCAGGTTAAAACCTCAGATATCGTTGTGGTTGCTGGTGATATGAACGCCCAGGTAGGTAGACTGAGCGCTGCTGAGGCCCGATTGGGTGGTCGTCTTGGTTTGGACACGAGACGCACGGACAACGGAGACCGCTTACTTCAGATGTGTGCCGATCACAGACTGTTCCTTTGCAGTACGAATTTCCGGAACAGCGGAAATCGCTTGACAACGTGGTGCCCACCAACAAACCAGCGACGAACCCAAATAGACCACATCGCCGTGAGTTATCGGTGGCGAGGGTCGATCACCGCTTGCCGCTCCTTCTGGAACACCAGCGTGGACTCCGACCATGCACTTGTACGCTGCTGCTTTTCATTGCGCTTTTCAGGTGTACGCAAAACGCGCACACCTCGCTTAGCCATTGAGAAGCTAGTGGATCCAGAAGTCAAACGAAACTATCAAAACCAACTCGTCGAATGCCTGCCGGACGGTACGGTGTCGGATATAAACGGCCACTGGGAAAAGATATCCAAAGCGCTACTCAAGGTTGGAACGTCTGTTTGCGGTACAACCCAGCCAACCTCTTTCAAACACTGGATCTCTGATAGGACCGTGTCTTTGCTGGAGACCCGGCGACAGATTCCCCCTGGCCGCCACCACAACTCCACCCGACGCATCATCCGACGCCAAGTGAAACTGAGTGTCCGTGCAGACCGAGAAGCTTGGTGGACCCGAAAGGCCCAAGAAATGGAAGATGCAAAGAATGCTGGAAATGTGCGCAGGCTGTTCCATTTGATTCGTTCGACTGGTCCTCGAAAACCTCTTGTCAGCGAAACAATCAGAGACCAAAATGGCTCCCTGATATGCAATAAAGCAGAACGTCTGGACCGCTGGGCACAGTACTTTGAACAGCAATTCAGCTGGCCACCTGCTACCTCCAATCCAGAATCCTGGCCTTCAACAGAAAGCTGGACCGTAAATATGGAGTCGCCTTCGGTCTCAGAAGTGTCCGAGTGTATTTCTCTACTCAAGCGTCATCGTGCTGCTGGTCCTGACGACCTTCCACCTGCTCTTTTCAAGGATGGCGGTGGGCTCCTCAGCCAGTGCCTGTCTAGACTATTTGGGTCTATCTGGGAGAAAGAGACCGTCCCAGACAACTGGGGTGAATCGATAGTAGTGCCCATTTTCAAAAAGGGTACTCGCAGTGAATGTAGCAACCACAGAGGTGTTAGTTTGACTCCTGTTGTGACAAGGCTTCTGGCGTCATTGATTCTTCGTCGTCTTACGATGGCACGCGAAACCTTGACTCGTGAGAATCAAGCGGGATTTCGACCGGGTAGAGGCTGCATTGACCACATCTTCACACTCCGTCAGGTGTTAGAGCAACGCCACATGTACAGACGACCCACAATCTTGGTGTTCCTTGACTTCAAGGGTGCGTTTGATTCTGTCGATCGGTCAGTGCTGTTAAATATACTTGCTCAACAGGGTATGCCCCAGAAGTTTGTAAACATAATCCGATCCCTATATTCACATACTTCTGGGCGGGTGAGAGTGTATGGTGAGCTCTCCAAAAGCTTCCCTACAAAAAGTGGTGTCAGACAAGGATGTCCACTCTCTCCATTCTTGTTCAACTTCGTCATTGATGAAATAATGAGGCGAACGCTGGAAGGTCTTCAAAACCCCGGTGTTCAAATCGTTGCTGGTGAGAGCCTTGTCGATCTGGAGTACGCAGATGATATCGCCCTCATCTTTGAAGACGAAAGTGAAGCACAAGCCCTGTTGAACAGACTGACCACCATCATACCATCTTTTGGCATGCGCCTTGCACCTTCAAAGTGCAAAGTCATGCTTCAGAACGTGCAGTCTCCGGACATATCCCTTAAAATTCAAGGAGAATCACTGGAGATTGTGGAAAACTTTACATACCTCGGTAGTTGTATTAGCTCTGACGGAAGTGTGTCTGGTGAAGTCAGTGCAAGAATCTCAAAGGCTCGAATCACGTTTGCTAATTTGCGTCACTTGTGGCGTCAAAAAGGCATCTCACTAGATCTTAAGGGTCGTGTGTACCAGGCTACAGTAAGGGCTGTATTGTTGTATGGGTGCGAGACATGGCCTCTACGGACAGATGATGTGAGGCGTCTCCAGGTTTTCGACCACCGATGCCTCAGAAGCGTGGCTGGTTTTGGATGGCGTCAGCGTGTTAGTCACGAGGTGATTAGAAAACGGGTATTTGGTTGTGCTGCAGGTACATCAATTGGGGAAATCATCCAGCACCACCGACTACGATGGCTCGGTCATGTGCTACGCATGCCGAAACACCGTCTACCGAGGCGAGTGTTGTTCTCCGTGCCTCCTTCAGACTGGCGCAAACCGCGAGGTGGACAGCGCATGACTTGGCAGAAAGGCGTGAAAGAGATCACGAAGAGTTTGGGTGTTGTTGGTGCTGTACGCCTTCCAGGATGGGGTCCCCGTGACCCCGCCTGTGCTTGGCTGGAGACGTTGCAAGAAATGGCGGCTAATCGATGTCAGTGGCGTTCATGCTGTCAGTTTCTTTCCAGATTGTCTGATTGAGCGGTTGGAGGTGTAGGCACCTCAGAATGCTTGACATAGGCCAGCACTAGGTCCCTTCCCTCATCCACTCTTTTTCTCTTCTTTTCACTCTAGGGCTTTTAATATATAATTATATATATATACATATGAAATTAGACGAATTTCATGGTTGTACGGCAGTGAAGCATCAGTGTCAACACTGATGTTGCTGTCTTTGATGATGATGATGAATAAACTCATTCGGATTGACAACTGCCGCCTTCCTAGATGCGGGCCGCGGGACGCAACTCGCTAGTGAATATTGACATTGGCAGATATGGCTCAGTCATGCGGTCAGTAGCATTCGTGCATCAGAGCTAATGCCTTCAATGCGTAGCTGCCCAGTTTACCGTTTTCTCAGGGCACTATCCATTGGAGCTAACTGATCATGCCAAGCACTCGGAAACCGCTATCGCGTTTCGCAAATAATTGGCTTTTTAGATTTTAATAACTGGGGTGTTCCACTGGGATCGCGTACTCATGAACTCACATATGGGGTTGGGGGGACGAGATGGCTCAAGTGATTAGAGCGCGAATTTACTGACTGGAAGATCCGTGGTTAGAACCCTACCTCTGCCTCTCGACTTCCCCTGTCTAGGTTTGGGCAACCTGGCAGTATCCCAGCCCTCGTGCTTCCTTCGGGTAGCAGGGCAACTAGGCACCGAAAGGGTTCTATAGCTGAACGATACGCTATGGGGAACACCAGGTCTCGACCTCCCCATCGGTACCCTCATTTTGGCAGCAGTTGCTGATTCGGACTCAGTACATTTCTTTTGCAAGAAATGAAAGCATAGTTGTAGCACTTTACATTACCGATATTATCTGATACTTTTCTCCTGTGTTCAGGCTGTCGAGAATTCCGTTGTCCTAATGTTACCGTCAGATTTATTTGATCTAGCACACCATAATTGCAATTCTTGGTGTCACACCTCTCACTAATACCCTGCATTTTCCCCATCTAGGTCCAAGAGCTCTCTTTGCTGGAAGAAGTAATTCGGATGGTGTTGGAGATCCTCAACTCTATACTAACACACGTGCTTGCGGAAAATGTGAATCTCACTTATTCGCTGCTGTATAAACGAGACTGCCTAAATTCGTTACGCTCACACCCCGCTTTTCAGGTCAGTTGATTGGTTTGTTTTTCCACACGTTTCTAACGATCCGCCTCTCAAAGCGGTTACATACAATGCTCTTCACTGATCACCGTTCTACCTCGGTCGCTTTTGTTCGGAGCCATTGAGCTCTTGTAACTATTCATCACTGTGGTAGCAACAGGCAACATTGATCTCGGTCCCATTTGCCATTACCTTTGCTCGTTCCATTGGGCTACGAGCCGAATTCATATTCTGTAAACATTATGTTGACTGGATTATCATCATCCGTCACTTCTGAAACATGCTTACTTGAAAGTCATATTAGTAAAATGTCATTGGCGGAATTATCTCAGAATTGCTTGCGAATCTCGTCCAATGCCACGGCTAACAGTTGACAGCGTACTGGGCACTGGAACCTGCTATGTTCTAGGGTTTCCAGTAAGATACCAGGAGAGCCACCGTAGCCCCAGCCAGGAGGGCGTGGAGGTTTCACAGCACTCGTTACGACAGCATCCGTCGTTTCACATTACCCCGTCTATGCAGCACGGCTTATTCTCCGATGGGTGTCAATAATGCAAGTAGACTGAGGGTTCGGTGGGAAAAACCACTCCCCTTGGTAGATGATTGTTACATCTATAGAACACGGCCCAACTGCTTTGACCTGGTGAACTTATTTTGTTGCTCTGTCGATTCTACGCATTGACTTCACTTGTCACGGGAAAATCACTTCTTATATATGACAAATTCAGGATCCTCGTCTTGTGGGTTCGGGAAGATGCAACAGAATTGAAAACCAGGAATGACGACTTTTCACTAGGAAAGCACGAGGTGTGTACCGAAATAGAGTGGACACTTTGAACACTACACATGTAGTTGATTGTGTGGGCTGAAGATTGCCAAGTGACAAGTCAATTATGTTCAAATAGTCTTTCTGTAAATGTGATTTCGGCACCAGAACTCACGGTCCTCTGAAGTGTGCATTCCATAGCAGTTGAACTAAAGGAGGAAGGACGGGTAGTGTTGACGTGCCGCAATAATAAACTGAGGATACTTAGTTCTCTGGAGACCATACGCGACCAGGATTATGGGTATCTACGCATAAAAGAACAGGCCGTGGGATGGACAGCGATTACACCTGGGGCTGGGACGAACCCATCCGTCTAATTCCCGAGGTGTCTCGCATTAACCTCGTTACTTTAGTGGGAAGTTGTTGTCGTTGGTATTTGTTCTGTTTGGCTTGGCAACTACCGACTTAACACGATGGAAACACCACAGTGAAACCATCAGTCATCTCCTGATCCAAAATATGCCATCTGGTCCATCTTTCGACCAGGTATTGTCCATTCCTGGAGTACATCAGGATTTACAGAGGATGGATCTCCAAGAAGTACCAAGGCGATGTGTATGCAAGCAGCTATATTAAGTCGTTGAGAATTAAAACAGATGGTGACAGTCTAACGGGAACTAACTGTAGGACCTAATACCAAAATTACGTAGGTTCATTTTGGATCCACTGGTCTCTTCTGAGCTCTTCCCATACTCCCTTTATTTCCTATTCAGTCTTACTAATATTCCCCATTTCGTCCGCTTTGATTTGTTCGATCGTTTTCTAGCATTTGCCTTTTTCTCCTTTCAACATCCAAACAGAGTGTGATTCAGAACTTGGACACGATCATATCCTATTTCACCAAGAAGATGGAACAGGAACTTGGTGAGACCCCCACGTCTCCAAGTGCTTTACTTGAGCTAATTCGAAAACACTCACCGCATATCAACCGTCACTGCAACCTCAAAGTACGTTACTTGGAAAGATATACCTGCTTGCCACTGCTTCTTCCTTTGTGTTGCTGGGGATTGCATGGAGACACTGACTTGTTAATGGTACATCTGTGCAGGTTGGTTCAATAGACGGCCAGTGTTCCAAGCTAGGTGGCTGTGTGGGATCGCATCTGATTGTTTCGAGGACCGTAACTCCAATCAATTGACCAACATGCTTAGACTGTGTGACGTTGTCTCGGTGAAGACGCGTACGCTGTGAGATATGACTAATGCTAGACAGTGCGTCTATTCGTAACAGCGTGTTCAGCAAAATTGGTTAGGCTCATGTATGATGTGTTAATCTTTCATGTACTCACACGTTCACCGTAGTAGTGACACAACGTTAAGCTAACTGACATATCTCACTTATGTTACAGGCATCTACACAGTGTTGTTACGCTCAGCCAAGCGGTTGTTGAAAGTCATTTCTCATAGTCACTGTCTGATTTGTACACTAATAACCGTTTAGCTGTGTGTATGTGCACCGGAGGACAGATACCTATTTGGTAAGCCTACAGTCCACGAACTCGTGAAATGACGATGCCACCCAACTGAGGCGGCTAGCGTAACGAACGGAACTGCTACTGTTGAGCCTGGTGGCTCATTTTGGAGAATTACCTTTACCACTGGAGAGTGTTCATCCACCTTTCCCTCTTCTGCACACCTCACCGCAGATGAATCTGAGCCGTCTTGGATTGCTTTCGATTCTGGGCTAACTTCTTAACATAGTTATCATCAATCAGATTGGGGGGATAGTAGTTGAGACACCTCTGAGGCTGTTGCAGCGTGATTTTTATCTTGAATATTGGCGTTTTTCTCCGTTTCTTTCTGGCGGTTTCTACATTTCCGCACGATATATCTTGTCTATTTATTGTGGATTTGGTTACATCATGTAGCATCTGTTTGGTTCGGTTCTTATGACCTTCATCACTTGGCTCTATTTTCAGGTTTTATTTTTATATTCCTACAAAGATTTTGGACCCCGTTACAGCAGTACAGCTCTCTCGACCCCGCCAACATTTTCAATAGCGCCAACCCTGCTTGTTTTGTTGAAATTTAGCTGCTAGTACCTACGTATAACGGATATGATTGCATTTCGGCAGTGGCTGTTGATACGGCACCGGTCGTTTTAATGTATGATGACGATAATATCATGTCTAACTGATCCGGTATATTTATCTTAAAGCAGCATGCTGCCACATGAGTAATGGCCATTCTGTTCTCTGACTGTGTACGTCACACACTGGCAACCGTGTGCACTTTTCCTTTTGC
This sequence comes from Clonorchis sinensis, assembly GCA_003604175.2. Taxonomy (NCBI): domain Eukaryota; kingdom Metazoa; phylum Platyhelminthes; class Trematoda; order Opisthorchiida; family Opisthorchiidae; genus Clonorchis; species Clonorchis sinensis. Next base: position 11,719,635 of record CM030371.1, read on the forward strand.
CGAGTGTTGTTTGAACAGGAAACATCGTCTACGTACTGTGAAGTACACAGTGGTCATTTTTATGAATGATGTTCACTTATTTCGCTTCAGTATTAATTGATTATGTATTGCTGAGATTCGACAGTTTCTGCAATCTCCAAATCGTTGCACTGCGATTCTCCCCCTAGTGTCTTTTGTACTAGTTTGGGAGTTGGTACGATAGTCTTAAAAATTGAACTGCAATGGGTATGCACCCATTGCTACAGCCTTACAATCTGGATTTTGAAGATTTTCCGGTGGAGCCCTACGAACTAGACATCTAAACATAGACTTTTATTTTTCTGCGCCAACTGAACAGATTGCTTTTTTGAGGTTGGGATGATATGGTCTTTGCCCCAGGAATTTTGTCAACGGCATTTTCAGGTCAAATTGTGCTTTGTGAAATACGCCACTCTCCATCACACACTGCAGTCACCTGTTGGCTACCTAACAAGTCGTAAATCGAGTTTTCTGTACTGATTTCAATTTTTCATCGTAAATTAGAGATAAGTAACTCTGCACCTGCTTTCTTTCCAATCAGAAATTCCCCGATTTGAAATTCAAGTACGTTGAAGAAGAGTCACCTGACGAATTTTTCATCCCATACGTTTGGACCATTGTTCTTCACCAGTCGGGTATCGCATTCCAAACGGAGGGCTTAAGTTTGTTTTCCACCGAGATCCCATCTGATGAGACACGGAACCACGTGGATGAAGACGCCGGTGACCGTCAGGAGGAGGTTCAGCGAGAGCTCCAAGGTCACAAACACTCCTCTTGCACCGACGATCAACCACACGAAATAAGCGAGATGACAACTTTCACCGATTCCACACCCACAGCTGTCTGATTGATATTTTTTCGTGTTTCTTTTTCCATTGCATATCACTCCTAGCTCGTATTATTGCTGGGCTCGGTAATGTGTAATTGTTTCTGAGTTCTGATCCCATTCTGCCGTGATCTTCATATGTTGTTGTCTGACTCGCTATGGATTTTTGTTTTCTTTTGTCACCCTGTTGACCTTCCCATACGTTCACAACGGAATTTTTTTATCTGTGATCAGTACAAATGATTTTCGGACTCGTATGATCTGGATATCTAAGGAGCAGTACGTAGTCCGTTCATGTAATTATCCTCAGTGGTCACATGGATCATAGTCTACCAGTGAGCATCCCTTTTACTGCTGTGAAGTTGTTTCTCCAATTCAAATTTGTATAATGACTGTTCAGTTTTGGGCCGTGGGATGCTGCTCCTGTCTGGGTCATAAAGCCACATCTACAAAACTAACATGCTCTTGTTTTAAACGAGCGGTCTTGTGTTCTCTGATTCGGAATCGCGAATGATCGTTCGCAAAGGCTTGACCCTCGTCTTTGGTGCGCGCATCAATATAGCTCATAGGTAGGTGACTTTTGCGGCGTTAACGAAACAATTTTTCGAGCACCAGCCTACTAACGTGTGCTGCGTTCTGTTTAGCGCTGCCAGCTGCAGAACCTTTATCCTCAACAACAGTAAGTCCTAGTAGCCAATGTACCCGAAAATCGATCATAGGAATGCGCCTATTCACTTGTCAACCGATACCCATAACTTCACGGAGCAGAACGCTCAGTTACGTTTAACCAATCGATTTTACCTATTAAAACCAAGATGTGGATCGCCAATTCTATGATGATGGTGATAGCCGTTCACGCTCGTGGGATTAAACAGAATACTCAGACGATTTGCCCAACCGCGCACTGTGGCCATACGTCATATCAAGCCAAAAATCATTGTGTCAGTGGACTACGAGGCAAGTGAAAACGGAATGCGGTCCACCTAAGCCTGACTCTGGTTAGTCAACTGGACACATTACGGGAGGGCTCCATTTGGTGGGCAGTCATTCCTAGAGGACAGGCGGAGGCATCAGCGCACAAGTACGTGCACACAATCACAAATGGAAGGTTGGACGGTGAACACGCTCGGAGGTTCTAATCCGCATTGTGGGCACATTAAGTTGTCACGCGTGCACAAACTCAGAGAACGAAGACAAATCGAGAAAACGGTTGTCCACGGCGTTGGGATTACGCAAAATCCAATCAAATTCTGCTCAATAGCAACGCAAAGCGTGCTTCGCTCAAAGCACTACTCGTCTGTGTACGTGTGTGCCTGCGTGTTAGTACGTGCACATGCCTGTATGCACACCGTTATCTAATTCTCTTCTCTGAACTATCATTTGTCAGCTTGAGAATATCCGCGTCGAACTGGATGCAAATTTAATTTAAATGACAACCCCTTTTGGGAAATTTAATCTGGATTATGGTGGAATCACACAATGTTAAAATACCGGCATTTGTTCCCGGACCTTTCGGTTTGTACGCTTGACCCCGCGGGAGAAAGAGGATCCTGCTTATTCCTTCCCTGAAAACGTTCAACGTCTGTGGCTGAGAAGAGCAGTAAGCTTCGGTGTATTTGGTTTTGTGAGGTTAGAATCCCATGTGCACCGTTTGCCAAGTTTTCAGGTGCGTCGCCTGCATCAGTTTAACAAATAAAAACCCGTGGCGCTTGTCGGCAGCAGAAAAACCGACGAGTTCAGCCAGCAGCGGAATGCTTCTTATGAAAAGCGTACCGTAGTGTTAAATTGCCCACGACGCACGGAATTGCAGCTATATTTTACAATCCATACCTCCACGTTCAACAGTCACATCACAAATGCATTCCACCGAGTCGAATTTCCCAGCTGTCGGTCACCGAGAAATTACATCCGGCCTGTTTGATGGTTTAAATTAGTTATGCTGTCGTTTGCTTACTCATGAGTAGTGGAGAACGAAGTATGCGATGCAAGAAGTAGCGTCCGAAGAAATGATCATTTTAAGTAAGTTGTATCCATTCATGAGGTTGCGGAGAGAGATCAGTGGATCCATGTGTTTTTGGTGAAGAGGCCGCAGTGCATTTAAATTGTCACGGAAAAAAGCGATCACAGGGGAAGACAAAGTGAGAAGAACGTCCAGTTCCACAGGACTTTCCGTCACTGTCCCATAGAATAAAATTTCCATTTCGCTCTCTAAGGCTGGCCTTGTATGACGGATGACTGGTTTCACTTCGTACTCGGTGTAGATGGTTAATATTCGGTCCAACAGTATGTTTTCTCTTTCATTAGACCGCAACTCATACGATAACCATCTCTTAATGCCGTCCGTCTAGATTTGTATACCTCTGTCTCAGTGCATGTGTCTTAGCCAAATGCTGCTAGGTAGTAAAGCGCGATTGAAAGACCAGTATAATCATTTGTTGGTTGCTGCACATCACGTTTGGCTGAACCAAGCCGTTAAATTAGTTAATAAGCTGGTCAGAGGTTGTACAGGAGCGACCTCGAATGTGATTTGCGAAATCAGTGGAATTCAGATGTCCGTGTGCCCTAAAAGTATTAAATACCGCTAAAATACTGTTGTCGTTATAACGTCAGACCGGATCATTTTCAGTCTGTAACTTTTCCGACAGTGTCGCTGTGACCTTCATCTGCCAGCTACGGTGACGTTGGTATAACCACTCAACGTACTTTGTCGTAACATGTGTGATCTTTTAGAGTGCTATTGCTATCGCGATACCGCGCGCAGTTGTCGTTAGCGCGCACTCAGCATCAAATTTTGGCTACCACAACCAAGCAAATCATAGCACCTATTCTATTTTCTGATTGTTCGTCTGTTCGCCGAGCTTGGTAGTTGGATTGCAAACGTTTCATCACCAATCGAGGTTGAGTGGGGTTGAGTGGGTCCCACTCACCCCCGCACTGATGATGTCACCTCGATTGGTGGCGAAACGTTTGCAATCCA